>QRFJ01000032.1:1079238-1185897 GCA_006176705.1 Cocos nucifera | reverse complement strand
CCTTCCTTTCTATTCTCATACCTTATCTATACCCAGTGTTGTCCCACTATAGCTTTCCTTCTCTCTTAATAAACGCCAATCCCGATTACACCCCTACCCCCTCATTTCTTCTCATACCTTCTCCAAATTTTTGGAGACTATTAAATGCAAAGATTTGGCTTTCAAATCAATTGAGTAACATGCTCTATTTGCGAATAATTTATTAAATTTCATCTGATCTGATCCGATGGATCGATACAGATCGCGAAACATATTATTTTTAAAAATAATAAAAATATTATTTTTTTAAAAAATAAATTAATATGTTATTATTTTTAAAATTAAAAAAATAATATATTATCTTTTTAAATATTATTATTATTTTTATAATATTTTATTTTTAAAATAATATTTTTTAAATATTTTTCATCTCTTATCTCTTTTTAAAATATTATTTTTTTAATTTTTTAAAATATTATTTTATTATTATTTAAAAAATAATATTTTAAATTATTAATAATAATAAAATAATAATTCATGTAGCTGATCTAATCTGATGGATCGATTTAGATCTCAAAACATATTATTTTTAAAAAAATAAATTAGTATGTTATTATTTTTAAAATTAGAAAATGATATGTTATCTTTTTAAAATAATAATAAATTAGCATTTTAAAAAATATTATTATTATTTTTATAATATTTTATTTTTTAAAAATAATAATTTTTAAATATTTTTAGTCTCTTATCTCTTTTTTATTTTTATTTTTAAAATATTATTTTATTATTATTTATAAATAATATTTTAAATTAATAATAATAAAATAATAATAATCCATGTGGCATAACTAAAATCATTTAAGATATTGAGGTGGAACACCACAATACTCCTCCATCGAGTATTATTTTATATATAAAATAATAATTTTTTAAATATTTTTATCTCTCATTATTTTTTATTTTTATTTTAAAATATTATTTTTTAAAAAATAATAATTTATTATTATTTAAAAATAATATTTTAAATTATTATTAATAATAAAATAATAATCCACGTGGTATAACTAAAATCATCTGAGATACTAAGATGGCAATACCACAATACTCCTTCATAAAATATTATTATATATATATAATAGATAATAATTTTTTAAAATATTTTTTATCTCTTATTTTTTTTCTATTTTTATTTTTAAAATATTTTTTTTATTTTTTAAATAATATTTTAATATTATTTAAAAATAATATTTTAAATTATTATTAATAATAAAAGAATAATTTATGTGATACAACTAAAATCATCTGAGATGTTGAAGTAGCAATATCATAATACTCTTGCATAGAGTTTTGTTTTATATATATATATATATATATATATATATATATATATATATATATATATATATATAATATATATATATATATATATATATAATAGATAAGAAATTATTTTTTGAGACGAAAAAGATTCATAACCTAACATAAAGGTTTAGGTTTATATCTGTTCATCTGATGGGCTGGGCCAAGTTTGTGCCGAACTCAACCCAGGGTTATAACTAAAATTAGATAAGCCTAGGTCCGGTTGGCTCGACCTAGCCTAGTCTTCAAGCCTCTTTTCTCTCGGATGCAGGGTCTAGTACTCACTTGAACTTAGAGCTTCGGATTAGTCATGGGCTTTTTTAATTTTTTTTATTTAAAAATATTTGAAATGTGGAAGGAAAGAAAAGAGAAAGAGGAGGAAGAGAAGGAGGCCAAAGGAGAGGACAAAATGAGAGGATGGAGGAAGAGAAGAAGACTACCGAGGAGAATAGAAGGTTACCTATATATTTAACCTATTTAATCTATTATTTAATATATTCTTTAATCTATTTAAGTTATTATTTAATCTTAGGTTATCTATTTAATCAATTATTTAAGATTCAGATTTGGGCTAGGTTTGAGCCGGTATAATCCCGAGTTCGGCCCGATTAACAGGCGGGCTTATATGTCAGGTCTGGCTTGGCCCGGGGAGTTTAACATCGAGGAGAAGGCCCATCTGCATGTCTTTGGGCTTGAGTGGGCCATCTATCCGGTACATTGGTCTAAATTAAGTGGTTACACGGTTGGCAAGCGGGAATGCGACATTTTACGGGTCACGAGTCAATTTGTCTTGAAAAATGTAGTCTTGGCGTTTTTCTCCCCAATTTGGCAAGGCTATTTTCCACCACCTACCTTGTGGCCGCTTTGTCTTGGAAAATATGGCTTTGGAATTTCTTTTCAAAACTGGCACGACTATTTTTGTCCACCTTCTACCTTGGACCCGCCATACCTCAACCTAGGTTCTCTAATAAAAATCAAGCCTCTACTTTTAGAACCGGAAATTTATGTACACCAGAGCAGAAGCGAGGACCGGTGCAGTCACTAATCAGATCCCACCTTGCCACAAGTGGCAAGGGCTCTGCCATTGGATCATGGTTCGGTAGTATGGTCATTTTAAAATAATTTGATCCATATTTTTTTTATTTGTTCAATGATATTCATGTGGAATACTGTGTCCTACCAAAACCCAATTGACAATCCCAATTTGTTGGCTTGGTTATCTAAATTGAAGCATGCGGACAAGCATGGCACTCGGATATCATCTAAAATTAAAAACATCAGTACCCTCAATCTATATTAGTTATTGACTAAAATTCAGTGTATGATATTTATCCTGGATGCAGGCATGGTCATCAAAAGTTGCAGACTAAAAAATAACCTTGATGCTTGGGCATTTATCAATTACCAATATCTAGAATCTCTTCTAAAGAGCGGAGAGCTTCTCTCTTCCCATCCTTATGTACCTTCCTTCAACTACCGAGGACTCCATTTTTTTTGTTTGACCTCTTCTAAAAGGAAGCCTCCATTAGCTAAAAATGGCTGCACCAGTCCAAGCCATTATCTGTTTGTTTGGCTGCTAACATTTTAGTCTTCAGTCGGCAGCTTAGTAGTGGATTGGCTGAATCCAGCTACCAAGATTGAGGTGTCGGTGAGTAACTAGACCAAGCAGACATTCCAAAATAACCATGCTGATGAGTCGTTGGGGGTAAAAAAAACCAGATATTCCAAAATACTGCCCCTCCTAATATATAATAGCACCAGCGGTGGTGGTCGTCATCGGGGTAAATTATATTTTTGGTACTCCAAATTCCACAATATTTTTAAATAACTTTTATAGTTTAATTCCATGTTCCTCCACTATCGCTTGCTGACCACTATTAGCCTTTATCATCCATATCCAGTGGTACAGCCAACTAACAAAATTGTACCACAACGATCTCTAGCGATGAGACCTTCTCTAGCCTCTCCAATCTCCATCTTTCCACGTATATTCTCCATGGAAATATCGCTAGGATTCTTATGATAAGTGCTTGTAGCAATCCTATAAAGAATTCATCGAACAAATACTTGAACAAAAATCAAGTACTCTAATTGTTTGCTCTGAACTTTTTTTCCAAAATCACTCGAGTTTTTCCGAATTCTTAACCTTCTAATATTGTTGGATGCTGAACTTATAAAGATGTATATGCAAAAATTCCTATATATTATTTAGCATTACACTTTTCAATAATTATTTAATTTTTTTTTAATTGATGATTCTATTATATACAATATGAATATCTGATTGATAGCGGATATGTAATACAAAACCTAATCCATCTGAGTCGAGGTCCAGGTCCAGCCATCAAGTCCAGAATCCGGCTATAGGAAGGCCGACAAACGATCTGAGTGTGGCCCACTAATAAAGCCCACTAGGAAGCTGGATATACGCTTGAACATTGCAGGCGCTCCGGAGTCCGGAATCCGGACCCCTGACCGTGGGTCCGGTGGGACCGCAGTCCTCCCACGATCGGGGGGTTCACGTTGAACTTTTCGACCGAACCCCACCATCCAAAGGTCGACATCCACCTTATATATATACACTGAATCTCCACGTCGCTTTCCTCGACGGCTTCCATGTTCTTCCCCTGCTGGCTCTGGTGTGTTGGAGGCTTCTCGCTCTCTGGTCTTGGTCGAATCCGGTCGCTCTCCCCGCTTCGATCTTATGGATACGGTAACTCATTATTCGAGCTTTTCCTTTTTGTTCTCTGATCTCATCAGGATCCGTCGTTTCCAAAGTTGGGAGGAATTTCTCGTTGGGATGCCAATGAATTGCTGCGAGGCATTCTCATTTCTCTTCTTTCGAGATCTGATTCTTTTGATCTGTCTATAGACTCATCTGGCTCTTTTGACATTTTTTTTTCTTGGAATCGAAAAGGAAGGTCATACGTAGATTTTTATTTTCCTCCAGTTTATGTATCGTGATATTGAATGCAGCGAATTTAGGGTTTTATAAGATTTATGGGTTTCTACATTATTTTCTGTATGAATCTTTAACATTATTAGCAAATTAAGGGAGGATTTCCAGATCTGGGGATTCTTGGCTGGATGTCTCTCATTTTTGGTATCCAACTAGCGTATAAGCCCTAAGACCTAAATAAGTTGTTCTTAGGGGGACCGTAAAAAATCACGACTTGAAGTATCTGGAAGATCGGCATAGGCTCGTCATTGGAAGATGCAATGGAACAAGATCAAGAACTTGGGGTTTTATAAGATCTCCAGTTTTCAGGATCCTTATCTGTTTTTGTTTGGATCTTGAAATTTATTAAGCTGACCATGATAGGAATTCCATATTTGATCATTCGTGGCATCATTCCTTTCGTTCTTGGAATTAAGATAACGTATAAACCCTGAGATCTTTGATGGTTTGGAACGATTACGTGACGAGTCGTTAGTGCACTCGTCCCTCAAGATCTTTTTGATGGTGATGAAGATCAGTACTTGGAGAGCTGGAAGCTCCAGTTAGGCTGGTTGATTCGTAGATATACATCAAAACAGACAAGAATGATCAAGAAGAAACAGATGCTAGTGTTACAAGGAATGAGTATCGCGGAGAAGTTATTAAAAAAATCTCTTTGGTCAACTAACCAAATTTCACTTGTTTAGGAATTTGTGAAACACTCCAACAGTGCATTACTGGAGAAGTGTGCAACGAAAGCACTGCTGGATGCATCCACTTAATTGGTGCCTATAGGAACGTAGACTTGTCATTATTGGATGTTAGTTCAAGAAACTATCTTGTATAGTTACTTCAATTATAATTCATTAGCCAGTTTACAAATCTGAAACATCAATTCCATAACATCAGTTACTTCAGGCAAGAAGTACGATTCTGTCTATGAAGGTAACTCACAGGTTGCTATAGCATCAGTAGATTCAAAATATGTAGTTTTGTTGCTTACTTGCTTTTGCCTATTGTTAATGCACTCATATCGTGATAAATTGAATTCCAAATAATTTTGCCAGTGTTATATATTTCCATAATATTTCAATCCTGTCTTTTCTTCTTATGCATATCATAATATTCCAACCATCTTTTAATCTCAATGTTGTCATTCCATAATTTTCATAATATTTCAATGCTGTTATAGATTTCTGTAATATTTTGTTGCTTAAAAATATCGTGATAATATTTGGAATTAAAAGTACAATTGAATTCAACATTGAAAGATAGAGGTTGCACGAAGAAAGAGCGGTTCAAGATTTTCTTGTATTTTGAAAATTTGTTAAAATATCAACTTTTTTATCTGATGTTTCCAAAGAGGCATTACTCCTAGAGATGTAAATAGGAATCATGATGTGGTCTTTTAATTTCAAATTACTGAAAAGATTGAATGGATAGAACTTCAGTGGTACCGATCGGGTAATTGAATTTTGTAATTATACGAGCTTTGTTATTTGTTTGGATTGAGATCATTATTGTTCATTGAAAATTTGAGGTTGTAACAGTTTACATATTTTTTTAGGGTCTTTTGCCCTAGGAAGTATGCGGCCGTGTCGTGTGGCCGACCTAGGTGTTGGGTGAGGGATGCAACAAAGAGGCAAAGTCCTAAAGAATATGTAAGGCCTTAAAAATCCATTACAATCTTAGATTTTCAATGAACAATAATGATCTCAATTTAAACAAATAACAAAACTTGCATACAAAATTCAATCACCCAACTAGTACCACTGAAGTTCTATCTATTCAATCTTTTCATCATATTGATTCATCAATATTTTTGAATCAACAAAATGCACTTTCAAGATTTGGGCAATCAAGAAATGTCCAAATTTGGATGATCTATGAGATTCATATTCTCTATGATGTTGAGCTGTTTTTGTAGCTTTTACATTTTGGGTGTGGTGGCAGCAGCATGGCAGCAACAAGACATTTGGAGGTTTATTCTCTCTGTTTTTTTTTTTTAATCCTTTTTTTTTGGGTGGTATACAGGTCTGTGTCCTATCATCCTCCTTCCCATTGCACCATGCAGGGCGGGAGTGAGGAGAGGTTAGATTATGGATTATATTGGATGCTATGTTGCTACCTGATATTGTTGCATGTTATGGGTATCCTTCCTTCATGGTGATACTTTTCTAAATTAAATCAACTGTGCGTTGCATTTTTTATCTAACAGTAGCACACAACCTAATCAAATAGTTCAAAATTTATGTTTCCTGATTTTCGGTAAGAAATTTACCTCAAATTCATCATTGCGTGAACATAAACAATTGTAGACATTGTTAAAAAACTGGTGATATCTGATAATAGTCAGATGCTATTGTTCACTCTCCCATGCAAAGTACAAGTTGTCATTTGTAGTCCTATAAGTTTTATCATACAATTATATGTTGTCATCAAACCAAGGGCCTTGATGGAGGGAAGGGGAAAGAATGACTTCAATCATTGATTGTTCAATTATTAAATCTATAAAAATATATATATCTTCTAGTTTCATATCAGAATTTTGCTTGCACTACGTATATAAGTTCCAACATACAGTTATGTAAGTAAATCTGTTAGGTTCATGTTACACACACACACATACATATGGTGACAGGCCTTATTTTATCTGCTTGGGTTGGTTTCAGAGATCCTGCTTTGCAATCAATTAAGTCTAGTATGAAAGTCCCTTCTCACTCCTTTCTACCACCTGTTCTTGGGCTTCACTTTTTTTTTTTTAAAGAATCTTCTAGGTTCATCTATGATTGAAGGACTTCCTATATATTTAAAAGCATCAGCAAATATCTTCTCGCAACTTCCAATAAAGTTTCTCTTGTCTCCATTTTCATCTTGTTTGATACTTCAGTTTTAACCAGACCCTTCTTACCAAGGCTCATGATTCTGTAGACATAAACAAACTTGCCTAGCCATCTACAATCACCCTCCCTTGTATCTATAATAAGTGCTGAATTTAAGATCTTAAAGCTCAATCCTCAAGGGGTCCCCTAAGAACTTATTTCTCCATTAACTGTTCATATGCATCCTTCATCATCCATAATCATCTTTGTTTGTATTTTGGATGTACCTTCTTTTTATTCCTCCTAAAATAATCCCTTTCTGTACTTCGTACTATGGCCCCATCTAGGGAACAACAAGAAAAGATGACTCACAAATCTATTCAAATAAATAAATGTCCTTTTATCTATGGGAGATCAAAAGAGCAGAAAATTTTTGACAGTTACGCTCATAATTGAGAATACAACCAAGATATGTCCACAATTATAAAATTTCAGCAATTTCCTTGTATTGTTTGGTGAATATTTAATTCTACAAATTGTTTGTATGTTTGCAGGAGTGTCGTCCTTCAATCAAAAACATCCTTCTTCTTGACTCTGAGGGGAAACGAGTAGCTGTAAAATATTATACAGATGACTGGCCAACACTGGCTGCAAAATTGGCATTTGAGAAATCTTTGTTTACTAAGACGCAAAAGACAAATGCTCGAACTGAAGGTGACTTTAATGCAATTTCATTTTCAGTTTTTAATCATTATTTTTTTTTCCTTGTGGCATGTGTACATATGCATATGGAACTACTTACATATCTACTTACAGTTATCTGTTCACAGTTTACATGTCTGTGCTTGTGTGCTAGAATCTCTGACCTGTGCATTATCTTGTAAATGAAAGGTTGTATGCTTGCTTGAAACATTTACTGATTTTTTTTTTGCCATAAAATATGGTACTCTTAAAAAAACCTTGCATCGTGATTTCTCTTTAATATTTTTTGCTATGCTATATTTACCCAAAGGTTATAAAGGGCAGAAGTTCATTTTCCCTAAAATTTATGCCTTAATGCATTCATCCTTTTCACAGTCTTTCAAATTATTTCAAGCCCTCATGATCCATTATGTTTTGTTGCTAGTTATCTCGTGACTATTTGCATGCATTTTAATGCCTCATAATCTACTCTCTCCCATCTTAGTGTGGTTGGGAAATTGGACAAATTTCAAAACACTGCTGTAAGGAATCCCATGTATCAATGCATGCGTTTTTTATCTTTTAATGTTTCAGAATCTGCTTGCCTTCACCCTGAGGCAGTTGGGAAGTACAGTATATCACATTGTTTCTCCCTGATCTGGTAGATGGGAGATTTTGCCCCATTGAGGTGAGGTAGGTGCAGTGCTGGACCACATATTTTTTCTTTCGTGTTATGTTTCAGTTCCATGCCATCCATCTTCGAGATGATATTTAATTGCCTTAGTTTTTTCTGTCATCCTTGTCAAAGAGCTGTGGATCTTTTATGTAGTGCTGATGAATGATAGTCTTATCATTTACAGCAGAGATAACAATGTTTGACAGTAACATCGTTGTGTACAAGTTTGCTCAGGATCTGCATTTTTTTGTTACTGCAGGAGATGATGAGAATGAACACATTATAGCCCCGGTGCTTCAGGGGTTCTTTGATGCAGTTGGCCTACTTCTCAGGTCTTGCTAGTTTCTTATTATCATCCTTCTGTTTGTCATGGTTCTTAGGTGCATGAAGTTGCAGTCTCATTTTATTTGATTCCTCTATTGTTCCAGGAATGAGGTTGACAAACGGACAGCACTTGAAAACCTGGATGTGATCCTTCTTTGCCTTGATGAAATTGTTGATGGAGGGTATGCTCCCTTTTTGCAATCATTCCCAAGCTAAGCCTTGGGGCCCATTGCCTATTATTTTTTCTGGTATTCTCTTAGTATTTCTTGTTGGGCAAGTAGGAATTTCAGTATGTGCATGTAAACCAAGGTAAGTTGGCTATGTTAAGCTTATTTGATGAACATAGGAGAATATTGTGGAAGTTTTAGTTTTTGAAACAACATCTACAGGAAATTGTTAAAGCTGGAAATAAACTTTTTTTCTTAAAGGAAATAAAGCTGGAAAATATTTGCTTCGGAAGACTAATAAGAGCCTCCAGTCGTGACTGCACGCTTCACAATGTTGATGTAGAATTATAGCAGTAAAGCTAGAAGGAACATACTCCTGGATATTGAAAACTGCAGGAAAAGAAAAAAGATAACGAGTGCTTTTATAATTGCTTTTATTAATTATTGAACATTTAATAGATATAACCATACTTATTGATTTCATTCTCCTGCTGCATTCTTGAATTGGATTAAGAGACGTGATGCTAAAGGCTTTCCCTTCTGCCTTGCAGGATAGTTCTTGAAACAGATGCCAGTCTCATCGCCGGAAAAGTTGCAACCAATGGTCTGGAGGGGGCTGGATCCTTGTCTGAGCAGGTGCCTGCAATATTTATTTTATGCCCAAGTTTTTTTTTTCTTTTCTTTTTTCAAAAGTAAGTTGGTTAGGTGCTTGAGTTTTTATCTTTATGAACTCTCTTGGATCTTTTATATGCAGACTATATCTCAAGCCCTAACCACAGCTCGTGAACATTTAGCAAGATCTCTTCTTAAATGATGTGCTCGGGTTTTTCCCTTTTCCCTTTTTTTTTTTTTTTTTTTTCCTTTTTCCTTTACTGGTGGTAGTAAATTGATTATTTAAAGCCATGAGGCTTAAATTTTTTTTGTAACCTGGAATATAATTTATAACTCAAAATTATGAGCGGCTAGCTGTCATGCAGACTGCATATCTGGTTATTTTCAAATTTTTATGATACAACGTGCTTCCTATTTAGTTTGGAATTACAGGTGGCAGGAAATTAAGATTCATTATTTGTGAGTGTTGAATGCGCCAAAGGCCATTAAGAACTTATATCTGAACGCTAGATGACCGCAAGTAGTTCTGCAATATTTTTTTGGGGTCTGTCTCATAGTTGCAAGGGCACAGCCCAGCGAATATAAGTTCAAAAGGAGAGTATCCTCCCGTTTGGCTTAAGTCTTACCGACAAGGTGTAGGTTACGCAGAGTCTAGCGCCTCAGATCTTCGGTAGATAACTCAGGCCCCGATGGACATCAAGCAAATAGTCATCTAGCAGATTCCAAAAGAAATATATAAAGACATCAACGCATGGTCCGATTCCGATACATAAGTAGACATTAACGCCGATGCCTACCCGCAGAGATATCACGTGCAACTGGAATGGTCCGATTCCGATACGTAAGTAGACATTAACGCGCCGATTCCTATCATTCATTGCTAAAATTTATCCTCAAAAGATCATATGCATTTGATGTTAAGATTATTTGATAATTTAAATTATCTACAACATTAATGTTATTATATTTGATACATATAAGTAATGTTATAGTAAAATTATTAGATATAACATTAAATTTTTTAAAATATTCATAAATCAAATTTATTAAAAATCATATCCCACATACAAAATATAAATATATATTATAAATAAATATATATTATAATATACTATTATAATATATTATTATTATATATTCTTATTATATACCATATATTATTACATTATAATATTATTATAATATAACATAATATTATATAATATTATACTATATTATTATATTATAATATTATAGATTATATATATTAAATATTTATAATATAAATAAAAAATATAATATATATATATATATTATAATAATTTAATAATATATTATATTATATAATAATAATAATAATAATAATAATAATAATAATAATAATATTTTTTTTGATGAGGATACTTTCATCCATTATCAAATATTTGATAATCCGATAATCATTTTTTTTTTTTTGATAATTTATATTATTAATTATAGTATATTCCAAAAAAAATATAGAAAGACCTGTAGAAGCCGATGCCTACCCGCAGAGATATCACATGCAACTGGAATGGTCCAATACATGGACATTAATGCATGGTTCCTATCGTTCATTGCTAAAATTTATCCTCGATCTTTGATATATTATCAGACAGTAGTAATTAAAATTATTTAATAATTTAAATTATCTATAATCTGAATAAATTATCAGTAATGTTATTATTTGATATATATGAGTAATGTTATAGTAAAATTATTAGATATAATATTAAATTTTTAAAATATTCATAAATCAAATTTATTAATTATAATATATTCTAATATATATTTATATTTAAAATATATATTATAATACACTATTATAATATATTATTATTATATATTCTTATTATATTACCATATATTATTACATTATAATATTATTATTATAATATAACATAATATTATATTATATAATAATATTATAATATAACATAATATTATGTTATATAATTTTATTATATTATTATAATATTATTATTTATATATTATATTATTTTTATAATATATTAATATATAATATATTATATTCTAATATATATTTATATTTATAATATATATTATAATATATTATGATAATAAATATATAATAATAATAATAATAATAATAATAATAATAATAATTTTTTTTTTATGTAAGCATTTTCATCCAGCCAGATTATCAAATATTTGGTAGCCACTTTTTTTTTTCTTGATAATTAAGATTATCTTTTATAAAATAATCTAGATTATTAACTTAAAAAATATACCAACCCATAATTTAATAATTTTTTTAAATTATTAATAATTTGAATAGATTGCTGAGTATTAAACACCACCTAAAAGCTTTATTAAAGGAAAAGACAATTGATATCTTCCTTATGCACGGTCCTCCAGTCCTTTTGTAAGGGTGCGGCCTGAGCTCAATCTCCATTAAGTATGTCACAACGCAACCTTTCTCAACGTTTTACTGCACCACGAAAAAGCATCGTTATCCACAAATAAAGCATATGCGGGAAAGGCCAATCAACCATCATTCCCACCTAAAACGACCATCCCTCTAACCGCACGGTTAAAGCTAGATAGGTCGGCCTAGCAGAGGCAGAGCAGAAATAGGGTTGTAATTTAATTTTGTTTTTATTCTTCATTGCAGACCAAACCATTCTGGCGTTCAGCTTCCAGGCTCAGGGAACTTCTTGCTGTTGGGACAATCTTGTCCAACCAATCAGAAATTGTTAGTAAGCCAAAAAAAAAAAAATCCCCGCGGGCATAAGTATTGCAAACATTGTATTGTCTTTCCACAAAGTGCAGGGTTGGTTGATGTTGAATCTTGATTATTGGAAGTGAATTCTTAAACCGCAAGAAAGGGTTAAAAGGAAGGAATGAACACCATAAAAGCTTAAGCAAAAATTCTCCAGATGTTCAGCAAGACGTGTGAGGCTTTATAACCAACACAAAAAGCAGGAGAGTAATCGAATAAATTGTACAAAAACTTCCCTGCACCTTTGAACAAGAACATGCAATTCAGTCCAAAACGGTTGAGGACCTCCTCTTTAAGCATTTTGAAACAGATGAAACTCTCGATTCTATCCAGACTGTTAAAGGCTATCAAAAATGCCCTAGAACATGCAAATAGCATCACAGAGTCTTTCAGAAAAATTATTGTGACTAGACTCTTATAACACAGAGCCCAATTACAAGCCAAAATGATGTGGAAAAATCAACATGGAGCGCACATTGCTGAGACAGGACTGCAAACTGAAAAGGGACAACCAAACTAAATAATGAAAATCATGTAACAACAACCCACCTGACAAAACTACCAAATTCATCAGTGATGACCACTAGGATTATCTTATCTATAAGCCATCTCAAAACAGACAAAAGTCATAACTAAACTACTAAGTGACCAGTCAAAAACAGGAGGAAAGGCTTTGTTATCTTTTCCCCCTTTTCTGCCTGAACGATCCTAAAAATATGTGCATAAAATCACTCATAAACTACTGAACGAATATTGCCCGCTCCCCTCCCACCAATCCCAACCCCCCCAAAAAAAGACAAGAGAAAAAACAGAAACAAAGAAACCAACCACCAAAAAAAAAAAAAAAAAAAAGCACCTTACATCCAAAAGTCCCCCTGGTTGTCCAAGATTAAAATATCATGCTATTTCATGTTTCTTTAACTTGCTACTCCATCAGGTTTTTCTTAAAATTTTCTTTTCCTATCTCTTGGGAGCATATGATTTTATTTTTCTTAAAACTGAATCTGGTTGATTAATTGAGAATAGGAAACTGGAGTTACACAGTCCTCACAATGAAACAGAAAACACTGAACAAAATTGAACAGACGTTGTTCGATATGTCATTAAATTATAATGACAATAATCAGAACAGCAGCCACCAAACCTTTCCCAATAACTAGGGAATGGGTTGTCAATTGGAGAAAAAAAGGCAAAAGTTGGCACAATGTTAGTTGCAATGTCAAAGCAGTAGTAATGAAGCCAACAACAGGTTAGAAATTGAACCTCTGCTTGACCTCATCCATACTCGATTTTCTGATCACAACAGGACAAGATGGGTGTGCTATAGAAATTTTACAGTATGGTTTCGATCCACATGTACACTAGTAGGCCTCATAACCCCTGGAAGAGTCCAAGTATTGTCCTGCCTAGACAGCGTAACTAAAACCTTACATGCTGACCTTCAGAAATGGAGATTGAAGTTTGATCATATTCTACAGAATAAATGTCACAATTTCCAAAATTATTTGTTTTACAAAATTCCATAGCCAATGTCTCAATAATTTCCTATTAATAACTTTGTAGGTCCACCGAAGTAAAAAAAGAAGCAACTTCACAGGAAATAAGATAGCTATGAAACTTCATTGGTCAACTTATGCCTGCATGTTTAACATGTGCATGTCCCTTATTTGCGTGAACCATTGTAAGGTGATCGAAGCATTAAGCTTTACAAGGACTAAATTTCTCAAATGGCTTTTTACAATTCAAGTGACAATGAAGAATTAAAACAAGTAATGCCACACTTCAGTCTCTTTTAAGTGAAATTGGATCTTTTGGGATAAACCAGCTGGTTATATATAAAACTAAAATAGCATAATATTAATCATTTTAGTTGCCATTGGCCATATATATTGGTTTCAGGAAATATCAACTGATACTTCAGATTGATGGGTAGCCAGAACAAGCCCTAAAACCGAAACATTCAAGCCACACAGTTGTCTTACATGTCTTGACATGGTTTATGAAGCAGTGAGAATGACTTTGCTGACAGGGAGACATGAAAACAAAAACAAAAGTCCAGTGCATGTCATGTACCGTGTATGTCTGTCTAGACATAGGTTACATGATATTGATAGCATAAAAGTTGGTTAGAAAGAATACTTAAAAGCTAACACAGGGCTACCCTTGTACCAAGGAGGTAAGGAAGCACAACCTATAAATTCCAGAAGGGGTCCTCTCAAAATTCTGAAATTTGTCTGACATGTCATCTCTCTGGTATAACGTCTCATCCTCTAGCCATCAAGCCACAAAAAGTTTCTCAAATGCTAGGGTTTTCCTAAACCAACCAGGAAGAAAAAGGATACTTAAAATAGGTTTAGGCTCCAACATCAGTTTCTAGAATTCAACATGGTGAACCCCCATTGACAACCACATGGCACATATGAATGCATAAGCATGGTATATTTTCCAACTATCTTATAATTTCCAAAACTGACCTACCAGAACATATATATGTTTTTCAAAAAGAAACAGATTACATCTTTTATAACCAGCAATTTGAAGACAAACAAGCCGTTAAAACACAGAAACACAGAAGAGAGGACACATAGCGGATTGAAATCATATAGAAGCCAACATCATATCACATATGATATTCTAAGTATCCCTTTGCACGCTTAGAATCAGTCAATATAAGCTACCAACCGGCTACAAATAGACAAGTAAGCATAAGTAACTCATATTAACATCATTCTTTGTGGGTTATATATCTCAGCACAGCAGAAAGCCTTCTTATCCATAAAGACAAGACTAAACAACGCAACAAATATTTCCTACATACTTACCTAAAAAAAATACACAACAAAAGGAAACTCAATCGAGGAACTCCGCAGGTGGTGTTTGTATTCTCTTTTTTTGATGTTCTATACCCGAAGTGATCATTAGACCCCATTATCCCCAGAAAGCAAACAAGAATGCGAAAAGAGAATAGTCTATAAAAGAGACGGGGTTCACGTCTTTAAAGGCATTGGATATGATTCGGCTTCGGAGGAACCTGATAAAGTCGATCGGTAATTCAATCGTCTCCAATTTTTTCTTGGCTCAATTCCCCAAACTTTTGCTTGAAAGCGTCTTGCTTCTGCATCCACATCATATGCGCCTGCAAAAATTTGTGGCGTGTACCCAAAAAATGTGAGATCGTTCGCTTCAGCAATGAATAGGATCATTGAAAGGGATGAGAAATTTGGAAGAATTTGGGGCAAATGGGAGGAGAACAACCTGTAGACCGGCCGCCCACACAACGAGGAAGGAAGCAATCCAGAACTTCTTCTCCTTCAAAATCTTCGACGCTTCCATCGCAGTCCTAAATCAAAGCCTAAATTGGACGCAGGACGAGTAAGAATTAGGTGACGACGACGGCAAAAACCCTAGCAACGGAGATGGTTTTTAAATAAACTCCGGAAATGGCGTGGAGCCCTTTACCCAACTTGATCTATCGGGATCAGACGTGCCGGAAAAAAGCATTTATAAGGGATTATCCAACTGGCGGAATAGTAAAATGGTGTTTCCTGTTCGCCCTCCAACAGCTACTCCGGCCTCTGAAATATGGTATTTGTTCCAAATACCTAACGGTGGAAGTTAGTTTAAGCGAAGGTCAAAAGTCATGAATCAAAAATTTTGATGAGAACTTGGGCACATAGCATTTCTATAATGAAAGTCGGCAATTGCATAAATGTCATGCATCAGACTAACCAAAAGAACAAATGTTACGCATCAAAACTAATACATGCATAGGTGACCCAATTCAACTAATTTTCTAATAGAGTCTCCACTCTCCAGACTATCTCTAACTTGCTATCCAAATGTCAACGGTATATGTCTAATTAAGCAATTGACGATTTTTTTCTTTTTTTTCTTTTTTGACGGTTGGCTTGAGAACATTAAATTAGAGAGTCATTCTAAGGAAGCAGTGCTAGCTACTTGATCATCGATTATTCAGGATTGGAAAATATAAATGAGATTAAAGGCATTACAAACACTATTTGCCTGGCTTGCAGAGTGGTCAATATGATTGCTAACAATTCTTCTTAGATGGGGATGCATGATCCGGAGACCAGAAAAGAACTCGGCTTTCATGTTCTTGTTCAACATGTTAAAAAGAATTACCAACTTGGCATGGGCCATCAAGCAGCTGTGAGGATAAAAAAAAAAACACCAACCAAGCATAATGGCGTATATGAAAACTAGTTTCTAAATAAGCATCAGTACAGATGAAAGTAGGGGAACAGAAACAAAAGAAATACAATTTGGACGCTCTTGTTATGGTGGTAATCTTCCTCATAAGCATCAGCACAAATGAAAGAGCGGAACAGAAACAAAAGAAATACAATTTGGATGCTCTTTTTATGGTGGTAATCTTCCTGATAAAAACTGGGACAGCTTATCTCTCAGAATTAATCCACTCTGGTCAGCAAAATGGCAAAATTGTTGCTTGTAACTTGGATCATGCTGATGACACAATGGCATCTCATCCCACACTGCATCTTCTAGGTCGATGACAATATTGTGCAGCAAGCAGCAAACAAGAATTATTCTAGGCAGCCGATGCTTATCAGGTCTCCACATCGCCCCTTGAATAATTTTCCAAGTATCCTTCAGCCTCGCCAATGCCCTTTGTGCCACCATTTCAGTTGCTGAATGCTGCCAGTTAAACTCAGTTTTTGAGTCTGAAAGATCCTTTCCTTGGTAAGGAGTGACAAGCCAAGAAAGAAGAGGAAACCCTGCATCTCCAATTATATACTCTCCCACTTCTGGCCCATCTGAAAGCTCTAGCTTCTTCCCATTAAGCCTCAAACCTTTCTCACACAGTTTGAAGAAATCCGAGTTCTGTAGCACTAGGAAGTCATTCATGCTCCCTGGCCAGCCAGTGACAATGTCCCGGAATCTCATATCAGGGTCCACAATAGCCTGTAAGACCATGCTGTGGTTCTTCTGATGATCAATCCATACCTTGTTGGAAGGGTCTGCTGAAGGTTGGCACATCATGATGTGGGTGGTGTCTATGGCACCACAGCAGTTCGGAAGGCCCTGGATCTTTTCAAATTTGGACTTTATCATTTCCATTTCTTCAGAAGTGGGCCACCTGAGGTGACGGATACCTCTCTCTTCCATAGCCTCCACAAACCGCCAGGTCACTTGGGCAACAGTTGATTGGTTCATCCCAAACAACAAGCCTACATTTGATAGTGAGTCACCAGAGCATAACCTTCTTAAGGCAACAGCTACTTGGTCTTCTACAGAGAGAACCTTGCCATCAGCGCAAGTAAAGAATGCAGTTTTGGCCAATAGATCTTCCCTCACCAATGAGCATATGTAGTTGAATGTTTTTCTTGTAATCTTGAAGATGGACTCAAATTTGTTCAGCTCCTTCAATAAAAATTGGGGTCCTGAGAAGGCATGAAAAACATAAGCAAATATTAACAAGCAAAGTATTTTAAGAAAACTCAATATCCTGCCTTATGAAAATTATTTAGCAGTGAAGAATACTAGTGCCACCAGAAAGACAGATGACTTCCATGCAAAGACAAATCAAACTGAAAAAGTGCAAATGTGGATCTTTGAATTCTATGTGAAATAGAAGCACCATGAGCCAAGGTTTGCAAATGAAATGAACTATAGGTAAGTATGGTATGATGATATCCCCACCTTGCCACTTGAGCCAGAGGGCAGGTTTTGATTCTGGTTGAAGTCAGCCCCTCAGGGTGGAGTGGTAATGACGTAGAAAAAGTTGGGAAGCATCCCCTTGTAATATCCAAAAATGAAAAGGATTTTATAAGGTGATATCATGAGGCAGTCCTGTGATTCAATGTGAATTTTGTTTTCCTAATTAGTTTCAATTTTAATTTCCATTCTTGTTTTCAAATTGAAGTTTAATCACAAGGAGAAAATGTGTAATAACCCAGTTTTTTTTAAAAAAAAAAGAAAATTGAAATCTCATGAGCTGCTGTGCGCATGAGGCAGAGGATGGAAGACTCCTAGCGGAAGTCTTCCTCTGCTAGGAGTCTTCCTCTTATCCCTTTTCGACTAGGAGAAAGGGTCCTAGGGCAGCCAAACCCAAGGACCCGTGCTCTATAAGAGAGTTCTTCCCCCTCCTTGAGATCGTCACTTCGAATTGTTTGAGAAATCACCGAGGATAGTCGGAATCTCTTGAGATTGTCCGTGAGTTGCCACGGGAGAAAAAGGGTTGCCAAAACCTTTTTGGGATAACAGAGTAAGGTGAGCCCCTCTTTCTTTCTCCTTTCTTTCTTCTTCCACATCACCGGCATCCGATTGAAGTCGGCGAGCAGTCGGTTTGATTCAAAAATAAGGAAGACCTCGTCTTCTCTTCTTTTCCCCACAGGCCGTCGGTAGCAGCCACCATTGGAACTGTCGCCGGGGCCACGGCTTCACTGCCGCCATAGGTGGCCGACCCGGTCACCTGCGGCCACGGGTGACTAAGCGGGAGAAGGAAGGTTGAATCCTCAGTTTGAGAATGGGAGAAGAGAAGAGAGAGGTCTCTCTCCTCTTGATTTTAATTAATTAATTTATTTATTAATTAGTTAGTTAATTATTTAATTAATTAATTTTCTTCCCTTAAGATGGGTTATGAGGGATATTTTTAAAAAAAAAGGGGGTGGGGGGGGGGAGAAATCCCCTGTTTTGGGAAAGGAAGAAGAGAAGAAGAGAGGACTTCTTTCTCTTCTCTAGTTTTTTTAATTAATTAATTAGTTAAATATTTAATTATTTATTTTTCTTTCTTTAGATGGATATTTTAGGAAAAAAAGAATTTTGGGATTGGGGTTGTGGACCACTGTGAACTCCGATAGGAAGATTTAGGTATTTAAATTAATTTATTTAATCTATTCTAAAATATTAATTTAAATATATAGAGAGTTTTTTTTTTGGATGAGAAGATACCGAGCACGGTTCTTGATACCTAGGTCATTAGTGAGTTCAGTCTGACGACAGTAAAGATAAGAATATCTTTACATGATCACCTGTATATATATTTTTGTATCATACATGATGATTTTGGCTTTATTTGGATATATATGATTTTTATATGTATCACATGTTGACTATTCTAATTGTTGAGAACGTGGCATCTGGTGTTTTGAAATTGAGAAAGATGTATAATACAAATCTTTAAATGATCTCTTAATTATGAAAGAGCATTTAGACTAGCCATGATGTGGATTGCCGGTCACGAACGAATCGTGATATCTTGGATTGCCAGTCATGGGCTAAATCATGACACCCTAGTTTGCCACCGCAGACCGAAGCATGGCTAGTCTAGTTTGCCACTGCAAACCAAAGTGCGGCTAGTCTAATTTACCACTGCGGCCAAAGCGTAGTTATAATGGATTGCCACTATGGGTCGAAACATAGTTTATGGTTTGCCAGTCACGAGTCAAATCGTGATCATGATTAATCCAAACTAAAAAATAAGCTTGATTTGGAAAACATTGATAAAATATATGAATTTATATGTGATATTTACGATGAATTTGTGACAGTACATAATTCTTGATATTTATATTTATATAATTATTGTGTTATATTGGACATAAGATTTTGAGGCTTTTATATCTTTTTGATATGATTCATTTATTCCTTTTAAATTATATTATTATATTGGTGTAAATGTGATGGAATTCTCACTGGTTTGTAAAGCTCACACTCCTTTCGATTCTCTTTTCTTTCAGAGTTTCATGATACATAGCTGATCGGATTGGGCATAAAATTCAAGTATTAAATTTGCTAGTTTATTAGTTAGTTAAATCTTTAATACCATGGAATCTTTGAAATAATTGTACTGGAACAACGTTGCTATTTATCATGATGGAATAATTTAATTGAGATGTTTAGTTTTTATTTTGAAAATATTAGAATTTATTTAAGGCCTTACATGATCTCTAGGATAATATTCTAGGGTTCATGTGGCCGTGTTACGTGGCCGAACCAGGTGCTGGGTTCAGTTCGTGACAAAATGAGAATGGGAATTGAAACTAATCAGCAAAACAAAATTCACTCTGAACTACAATATTGATCTCTTTTCCTATTGATGTAATTACAAATATAACTAAATGTAGCAAATAAAAACTTTTTGAAGTTGAAGACCAGCTTAGATGTTCACTTATCAGCATGAAAGGTGTTGCGATCAAGGGCTCATGGCTCGGGCAAGTCGGTCTCCGCTTCCGCGTACATAAGGTATTATCCGCTTCGGCCTTAGCACTATAGCACGGGGCCTCACGATTTTATCCTTTAAAAGGAACCTCACGAGAAAGAGAAGGTCCCATCCCATATCAGCCAGAATCCTTTTTGACTCACAACCAATGTGGGACTGATAATACCCTCCCACCTACACCACAACATAGCCCCCTAGTCAAGGGGGACTTTGAGAAAGATTATGAGAGGTGGACCACAGCCCGCCGAAGGCACGTCGGCCCCATGGTAGGTGCCAATATTGCGGTCAAGGGCTCAAGGCCCGGACGGATTGGTCTCCGCATTTATGTATGTGAGGTATTATCCATTTTGACCTCTGGTACTGTGGCATAGGGCCTTACGGTTTTATCCTTAAATGGTGCCTCATGGGGGAGAGAAAGTCCCATCCTATATAAGCCATAATCCCTTTTGACTCACAGTAGAACTAATACTGCCCTCCCACCTACACCACAACAGAAAGCTTTCTAAATAAATCAAAAAGACTGCCATTCATTTCCAACCAAGTCTTTCATCATTGAATTGATACATAATTATTCTGAGAGATCACATCCTTCATTTATCCTTCTAGCATTTTGACAATTCAGATGCAGACTAGTAAGATATACATGAGAGAGTGAGAGAGATCTGTTGCGAAAGCCCAAAACTATATGACCAAGATTGGCAACATTCTTATGGAAATGCATCAGCAATTTCTTTGCAGGTATTATTTTATGTGATCATCAAGATAATTTGAATGAAAGAAAATTCAGTGAGTCAGAAACAGAAGCAGCTTTATTGTGTTTATCAAAAGTCAAGGTTTACAAGGTAAATTAATGACCAACAGACTACAGGCAGCAGGGCCTATAACCTCCTAAGCAATGTTTGGTGAATCTGTGGATGTTATAAGCTTCTTATGGAATGATTAAACATATTAAAAACTTTGGATTGCATAGTATATCATAAATCATCATAGCTTCTCACATACATACTGATGTTTAGCTTTCCTCAAATCAAATCTAAATTGTATATAGTGCAAAACGTGCCACTCTTTAACATAGGATTGTGAACACGTATAATCAAGATCTACCATTACGCATTTGTGTGACTCAAATTTGGATTAAGATTTTAGTTGGGATTTGACACACTTAGTCCTTAGATTGTAGCAGTAACTTGACGGATCCTGTAGGACCCAAATAACCAAAAGCATATAAGGAATGCAGCTATTTGTGCTGGAAATGATGGCTTACAATTTATACACTCTGCCACTCACTGCAGCCATTTATATAATAGTTAACGTCTTGACTAGTGAACATCTTGACTAAACAAATTTCTTAAATATGTAAAACAGCATATGGTATTTGGCAATGATGCTTTTCTTACCATCTAGCGTACGACCTTTGACAATCAGAACATGGCAAGCATGAGCTAAGAATGCTAGTTTTCATTGTTCTATAGGCAGTCAAGATCTATAGATCAGGAAGCAAGATGCATGAAGGCAGAAGATCTAGCATGATATAGACAAGATGCTTACCACTAAGCTCAAAGGCAAGAGGCTTCATGCCTCAAGGGGTCCAAAGTAGGCCATGGGCATCACTACTAATTAGAGCAGAATATTGAACATGAATTCCAGCAGCAGCAGATCCAGAAACAGCAGTAGAATCAAAACCATGAAAATATTTACAATATGATACTAGATATCCATGAAAAACAGAGATTGATCAAGTGCAAGGATGGTAAAATAAGGCATCTTAACAAGAGGCAGAACTAAAAAACATAACATGATAGGAAAAAGAATGTAAATAGATGGCAAAGAGTAATAGTATGTACAATAGAAAGCAGGAAAAAAAAAGCTACCAGATAATAAGCATAAGTTTTGTGCCCATTTGAGAAAATATAAACATAATCCAAGCTCAACGATTAGAGTATTGCAAGAGAAAAAGCTTCTTCTTCTTTTTCATGTAACAACAGAGAGCACTAAACATAAGGTACATGAATATGAGGAACTGAGAGCACTCTTACAAATACTACTATACAGCAAACTACTGACAGACATCTAGTAGATGGTAAAAAACAGACAAGATAGAGAAAATAAGAAAAGCTGACTCAAAATGTCCAGAAAGCTGAAATTTACTGAAGACAGTTTTGACATACCTATTGGGACAATGTCTGCTCAGAGCAGAAGCTGATAGTACCACTCAAAGTAACACTATACAGTTATGTTTCACTGAAGATAGTCCTTTGAAAAATCATATTACAAGACTGAACTGAACAGAAAAGATAGAGGTCTTGAAAAATCATGAGAATCGATATTTTAAGCATTCGTACAACATCTCAATGTTGGCAAGCAAATGAATGGTGGAGAATTTGTCAAAATGGCTACAAGAAGATATGTATTGGTGATGGATGTAATCTTGATAGAAATGAAGTTGTCATATACAGAATATTGTTACAGACAATACAATTTAACCGAGGTGGAGAAGGTGAACATAAAATGTTTAGCTCACCTGAAAATAGCAGAAACTTAATCAGGTTCCAGCAAATTTTATATTTGATGCAGGCAACTTGAGTAAAAGACATTCAAAATCAATCAAGATGGAATACCTTTGAGGGTTTTTAAATATCTTGAAAAATTGTGCACAATTGTCTCTGTATTGCAACCTTAAAAAAGAACTTTGAGCCACTTTTTTCATCCACAACTATTTTGTACGGCAACCACAATGTATGCAAATCAAAAGCTGCATATCAAAGATGACTTTGTACATAATGCATCCATGCCTCCCATCAGTCTACTAAATAAACAAATATCCCAGTATCCGAAATCCATCATGGTCAAACATGAACTCAAATCTAACAAACATACTCTATGGACATTTGTTTTCCTCATCCTTTATCACCCACTAAGCTCTAGATATCCTTTGGCTTTATTTTGTTTAGAAAATAATTGAACAAGGATAAACCAGTAATGCACACCCCTCCAACACCACAACCTACCCCCTAGAAAAAATCATCTTTGTAGCCTATAAGCATGATACGGAAATCGAAGCTTTCATTAACACAAATGATAAGCCTCATCTCTGTCTATTAGAAAATTGCTCTACGATTCTACTGGACTATTGGCTCCTATCCTACAAACAGAACTCCTGCGGGGCAAGTGTTTGCATCCCCCACCCCTTCCCCCACCCCAAAACCCATTGAACTTATATTCGATTCTTAATTTTCATTCGAGTCATCTTTTCACTACTATGCACATGGTTCAACAATCTCACGTAATTCTCCCTTACTTCTCACCCTTATACCACTTTCTGCAAGCTTCATCTGCTTGTTTGCAAAGCTAACTGCATAGTTTTAGCACATATCCACCTAAAATACCTCACCTCGGTTGGCAAATATACAGTATATACTTATGTCCATGGTACCACTTGACTTCAAGTGATGTGACTTACAATAAAATCTGGTCAAAAAGTTATCTCATAATATTTCTTTCATAGTCTCAGTGGCATCTTACAATTGTTCAATTCCTAATGGAGATGTTCTCATCAGTATGGTCAAAATAATCTGTTTTGTGAATATATGGTCCCTCAGTCCTATAAAGAATTATGCAATATCAAAATGCCCACCAGTCTAAACAAACAAAGTGTAATCTACATTATATGATAGAGGGAAGAAATTTATAACCTGACTTGTTTGCAACCCACAATCACAAATAATGAAACACCTAGAAGAGCATATTTGTGGTGCCTGCTGATCCAAACAAACAGAGAGTATTAGCATCAGCATTATATGGCAAAGCCACTGTGAGAAAGAATTTCATACCCCAATTAGCTCCCACCCTGCAATCACATATAACAAGAACCTAAGAGGCCACAACCTTGAAACCACAAAAACTAAACAAATGCAGAGAATCGGCATCTTCCTTATGTGGCAAAGACGAATTTTGAGCAAGAAAATCATACCCTAGTTAGCTCCCATCCTGCAAACACATATGATGGAAAACCTAGAAAGGTATGATCTTGACACCAGTAATCCGAACAAATGCAGAGCATCTGCATCCACATTATGTTACAAAGCCAAGATTCAACCATGAAATTCGTACTCTAAATGGCTCCCTCCAGTGATCAAACCAAATTTTAATCATCTAAATGGCCCATCAATATCAACAGTAAAGGTAGAATTCTTCGGTGGCATTTGCCATCTAGATGCCAAGTTGCAGCTGATTTGATCCACTAGTCCTTCCTGATTGCATAGTCTCGTGGCTTGTTCTAGTTCCAGTTTAATAAAACAGGATTTCTCTGGACAAGAGATGAATTATCTCACCAAATTGTACTACCGACCAGTCACGATTGCAGATAGGACAATCACATCAGACCATATCAGTACACAAAATGGATTTTTGATACAGACCCGTGCCAATGCATTCAAAGAAACACCGTCACAAAAACATGGAGAATCTATAAAAAAAAAATGCACACACACCAAAAAAGAGAGGAAGAGAAGCAAAGAAATCATCCCGTCTCGGAGATGAAACAAAACTATGCAGGTGGTCAACCCCGTCGATTTCAATAGCAGCAAGCAAAAACTAAACAACAGCAGAATCACGCAAGAACACAAAATAAACAGAGAGTAAGAGGCGGACACATAGAAGGAGAGAAGAAAACCTGCAATCCTTCTTGAGAAACCATCCCACCAATCTCCAGGCTCCTGCCCCGAATCCATCGGCTCTGCGGCAGCCGCATACCTCTCGGCCTTCTTTTCGGCCCTCTTCCTCTTCTTGAACCCTCTTACGGGTCCCATGAGAACCGACTCCGAGTCTCCAACACCAGAGAGAAAAGCCAAGTCAAAAGCTCAGGCGACCCGCCGACAAGAGACAGAAAAGATCAAGATAGAGAGAAGGAATCGAAAGGAGGGAAAGAGAAGCCAAGAACCGTCATTCCAAGGCCAGATTCTAGCCAAGAAAGGGAGGAGAGGAGAGGGAGGGAAGGGGAGATCGGCGAAGGTGGAGAGGGTCGGGAGGAAAGCATGCAAGGCTGGTAATAGAAAGAGAGAGGAGAGAGAGAAAGGGGGGAAGTCTAGTAGGAGAGAGGCGGATGGGGGAGCGTTGGTGTTGGGCGTTCGATTATGGCATGCAGGCAGGCTGCGTATATGGGCACATTTATGATGCGATAAAGGGTTTGGAGACTGCAGGTTGGGAAATTCGGTGTGGGATTCTGGACCCAAATTATTACAAAATCCAGAATACTTCCCAAGTTTTTTTCTTTTTTGATTTGAGAATACTTTCCTCAGCTGCATCAGATATTTTGGGTGTTTGAACCGTTGGTGTGTAGTTTTATAGTTGTCATAAGTTCTAGGTCCCCCCCGGCCTCTGCACGGTGTACCTTTTGAAATAAATTTTGTATTAAAGTGCCAATTTGGACAAATTGTAAGGCTACATCCTTGGAGCAAGTGATAAAGCTATTTTTCATATTAAAAATATTAAATATATAATTATATTTCTTCGAATTGGGCTCAGATCTTCCCTCAAAGTTCTTTCAGTTAAATCATCCCAAAATCCATTCAAGTGGTTCTCGGTGGTTCATAATTGCTGATCTTACCTAGCACCTTATTTGGGGGAGGGGAATAGAAGAGAAAAAAAAAAAAAGAAAAAAAAATAAATATTTTTTTATTTAAATTTTTTATAAAAAAATAAAAATAAAAAATAAAGAAAAAATAAATTTTTTAAAATTTATAATTTTTTTCTTCTTCAAATTGAATGGATTTGGAGAGAAAAAAAAAAGTAAGTAAATTTTTTAAAATTTTCATCTTACCCTTCTAATAACGAAGAATCAAGTTAATATTATATTTGAATCTTAAAATTTATTTTATATCTATTTTAGAATAAAAAAAATTTCTTATGTAGCTGCTCCAAGCCTTTCACTGATTCAGATTATTGAGAATAAAAAAAATAGAAAAAAAAATAGGAGAAAACAAAAAATAAATTAAAAAAATAAAAAAATTGAAAGATAAGATTTTTTTCATAGATTATTTTTTTAAAAAATTTATTATTATAGTTATGTTCAAAAATATAAGAATAAAAAAATTATAATATTATTTTTTTTCTTTCTTTCTTCTTCCAAACAAGCAGGAAAGAAATATTTTTTTAAAAAAATTTTAGATAAAAAAATATATATATATATATTTTCTTTTTTTTTTCTCTCTCTTTACTTATATATATATATATATATATATATTCCTTTCTTTCCCAATCTTCCAAACAAGGCGTAAAAGTTCTATCATGTTTGGGCTGTAAAAGGAGTTTTAACAAAACGTGAGCCAGAGAGGATTCAAACACGATAAAAACCAACCAGATGATTTCTAACAATCTTAGCATGCATCGCGTTGTCATTGCATCACCCTTGAGGTGTCGTAACCCGATATTGCCGTTGCTTAACCAGCAAGAAGTCAAAAAAAAAAAAAAAAGAGAGAGTTCTTCCATCGGGTGAGATCAGTGCTTTTGCAGGTCTGTTTTTGATTAGGAAATATAACTATTCATATCCTGTAGAATGACTCATTAGTCTGAAGTGATCAAACTTGGCTTTGGGATCCATGAATTAGTATGTAAGAAAGATATCCAAACGAAGTTAGTGTTCTAAGTCTCAATTTGATATTTTTATATAGGCTAGGTGACATCTTGGGCCAGGATAGGGTCATAAGGAGGATGGTAACTATCAACCTGGATCCAGCGGCACATTCAAACTCAGATTTGGACTTGGATTTTTTTTTATAGCTGGAACGGATTTAGAATATCAGATTTGACTGATCCATGCTCTGGAATCCATGGTTTAGAACTGGACCTCTCCAACTCATTCACCAACCCCAGAGGATTCATATGCCAGCTTGGAAAGGAATGACATCATTGCATGGAATGGTAGGGTTGTTTTTGTAATTTCAGTGCATCACTTGTCGCCGGTCGAGAATTTGGAAATGTCCACTAAGTTCTTCAAGTTCTCGAATGTAACTCCAAGGAAGATACAGCTTGATATCTCACTTCCTAGAATGCTGCATTTGAAAGTTAAAGTTCTTGATCACAATCTGAGCAGGTCTAGCTTTAAAGTACTTGTGATGGACTGTGTGATTGCATTTGTGTGGATTGATTGGCCATCATCATCATACAACATGAACATCCATCAGCTAAGAGTCCTCCAACGTATTGGGTTTGGATAGACCTCTTTCGGAAGTTTAAGAATATCACTTAATTTCGCTACAGCTGCAACGGGTTTCGCCAACCCAAACCACTTCAATATAATCTTGTAAATAGACAAGGTGTTCACGAAAATATTCAGGAGTATCACAGTTATGTAGTGTATATAGCATTCAACTTTATAGTGGCGGTATGGACATGGCGGATGTGTGTGTATATAAAACGATACTTCAAATGATGCAGATGGATCTCTTATATTTTGAAATGATGAGATTGATCGAAAGCCATCAATTGTGGAGCAGGGTGGCACATTTAGTAACATGAAATAGGTGAAGTGTTATACAATGATGTTATAGAAGCATGGCATCTAGGGGAAGAAACTAAGAAGAAACTAGCAGAAATGATATTTTTAGTTGGATCAGATCATTGATCTGGCAGACTAATCTCATTGTGAAGCAACATATACAAACATATTTGTATCAAGCTCTCTTTTTTTTGCCTATCTTTATACATGTTGCTCCATGGTAGGACTGGTCCACCAGTCGATTAGCAGTGGACACGATCCAACCAATAATTTCTTAATAGAAAGGCTAACCATAACCTCAAAAGAAAGAATAATTATTTGTAAGACATTTTCATCAACACAGTTGAACCTAGACACGGATGTAAGCTCATGCAAGTAAATCAACAATTTGATCATTTATGGATCAGGAATGGGCCATGATGGATCGATCACACATGACCCAATTCTCAATTGGGCCTTTAATGACCCCGATTCCACTTAGATGATATGGGCCGCCTTTATAACCAGCCAAACAAAGTAAGCGTTCACGGAAGTACCAGTTCTTGAAGAGAGAGATTCATTCTCTGGATGCTCCCCAGTTCGGGTTGGATAGAAAAGCTCCAACATCCAATCACCAGCAACCCTGTACCATGCGGCACACGATGGAAATGTATCTCACGGGCACCGCCGTTCAATTACCAGCCATCCCTCCGTACATGGGTCACCGGTCGAAACCTCTCCAAATTCGACCCACATTGAAAATTAGTAGGATCACGACTCCTTGGTCTATGTTGAGAAATGCAGCTTAGTTACCCAATTAGTTTCATATTCGACTTTGGGGGACCTGGTCCCCAATGAATGCCCCTTCTACCACGTCACAGCGACCATGTTGGGTGAAATCAACTATTTTTTTTCGGGCATCATTGAGCCCATTAGCTTTAATATATATATATATATAAAGAGAAAGAGATAGACTAAGCCCTAGTCGATCGAATTTTAGTCTATATTTGATCGACGAGCATCTTCAAAAAGCTCCTTAAAGCAAACGAAGCATCGTTAGCTGTCCTGACATGTTAAAAAAAAATATGAAAAAAATTAATGTGACGTTTAAAATAAACACAAATACTAGATAATAAATATAAAATTTTTATTTATTATATATTATTTATATTTATTCTACAGAGTTTGTATTTATTTTGGATAGTTTGTATTTATTCTACGAAGTTTGTATTTATTTTGGATAGTTTGTATTTATTCAGCCTTTTTAAAGGTACCTTCAAGAGTTGAAAGTGTCTTTAAGATCAAATAAATACAAATTATCCAAAATAAACATAATTTTTTCAGAATAAATACCAACAGTATCTAATAAATAGAAACTTTATGTTTATTCTAGAATGATTTATGTTTATTCAATATTTATTTTTTTATAATTATTTTTATTTTAGTATTTATTATTTTTTATAGCCAGTGGGGGAGAGAGTCGAAGAGTCAAGGCATCTACGCGTTGAACCCTTTCTAAAGGTGCCTACAGGCCCCTGACGCCCACAAGCTCGCACCTTAAATGCTTCGTACGTTTTTTTTTCTTTTTTTTAATTAAAGGGCTTTCATTTGCTCTTTAAGAATATTTTGGAGATGTGCGCTGATCCAATGATCAGAAATTCGATCAGATATAGACTGAGATCCGATCGATCAGAGCCTAGTCTATCTCTATATATATAGTCGAATTGAATAACTAGAAGCTCGAGCTTGACTCGATTTAAAATATTTGACTCAAGATCGATGGAGCCTTAATAATCTAAATTTGAGCTCAACTCAATAAAAAAAAGATAATATTTATGATTGACTCTAACATGAAAGCCATATTTGAGCTCGAGTTTGAGTTCGAATATGAGTCTTTACCTATTATATATATATATATATATATATATATATATATATATATATATATATATATATATATATATATATATATATATATATATATATATATATATATATATATATATATATATATATATATATATATATATATATATATATATATATATATACACACTTGAGGCACGTAAGTATTACACTATTGACGGATTAGAAGTTTTACTACTATTTAAATCAATCCTAGATGTAGGAATTCATACTTAGTTTTGAAACTATTAATTAACTCTTGATTTAGCAATGAAATTAATTCATATTTTTTTATATTAAAATTATTTTTTCTATTATTTTGATTTTTGAGTCTGAAATTAATCAGTTTGTTTTGTAGACTGATTAAAGGGTACCTTAGGGGTTAACATAGGTTTTATCTTATTTTTATAAGCCTTCCATGCTAGCACCTTTCTTTGAAAAAAAAGATGATGGAGAATTTCTAAATAAAAAACTCATGCATATAATAATCTAAAGTATCAACTTGACTTTCATAGTAATTTACTGGTTAGACTGTCAATGATTTATGCCTGCCCCCTTAATAGTTTTTCTTTACAATCTTTAATCAAAACTTATCATGGTTATGTGACTTGTGGTGAGAAGACCATCAAGCAAAACTATTTAAACTAATAGATACTAAAGAAATCTCACTTCTCCAAATGATTAAAATAAAAATAATCTTGTTATCTCGATATTCTTCTACCTATTTCTTCTTTTATATATATATATATTTATATTTATAAATTTTTAAATCAAATATCTTGTTATTGGAGCTTGATTTGGATAATCGTTGAGCCAAATCGAACTTAAATAACTCATGAACAATTATATATATATATATATATATATAATTTTTTTAATAAACAAGCTCACTCTTAATACCCGCTGTGGCATCCAGTGGAGCCAACATGCATGCCAGTGAAAGCACTTCTTCTGTAACGCCTGCTAGAAATTAACTACGTGACAAGGATTGGATGCGACAACTTGGAGTCAACCCCAAGTCTATCCACGCGTAAAGTGAAGACCCAACCATCAGCAAGAATCACTTATCAATAATACTGGCCTCATTCCAAAAAAGCTGGCACCAACCTTCTCAAGGTACAAACCCTTTAAATTCTAAATTCTACAATCCCGTCTTCTAAGCTTCACACTTCCAAGCGATGCCAACGTAAGGAGGGCCCAACCGCGGGCAAAATGAGAAGCTCTAGAAGAAGACAAACGAGGACTGGAAGGAGACAGGAAAGGGACGTGTAGGACGCGTATCCCTCCAAGCCAAGCAACACCGGGCTGCTAATCGAGTCCCAACAACGGTTTGATTTGTTAACCCCTCCCTTCTTACTTATTTTTCCTTCTCAAGTGGGTCCGGCCATTGGAATCCAAAGACATGTGAAACCGGAAGGTCCAACGCCGATGCTAGACTGGTCAAGATATCTTTGGGCCATCCTTTTTTACGTCCCTGCAAAATTCCAGAGCTCAGCTGTCTGGACTCCAGGCTTAGTCGAGTCTTGACGAAAACTGGGTGGGGATTTCCGTGCAGCAACTTGCTTTGCTGATGTGGTCTTATTTTCAGACCCATCCAACTATGCCACTTCAATCTTTCATGTGCGTGGTTGATGGGCTTAAAATAATCGTATGATATATAATAACCCTTTCGACAGGGTCACCTCTCCTCGCCGCTAAGTTATAGATGACAGCTATTAACAAATATGAGGTAAACGATCATTACTTGAACATTTAATGACGACATTCCTTTAACAAGTTTTCTCATCCCAAAAAAAAACAGCTCAAACAGTAGCATTGTTGTTTCTAATTATTATTATTATTATTATTATTATTATTATTTATTTATGCTTTTTCACCATTATAATGATCATTACAGTACTCAATGACAATTCCTGTAGGGGTTTATTGTAATGGAATGATGCCATCATTGACATCATCCTCATATGTGGAACCATGTGGCATGTTTCTGTGGGGTCAATGAAACCCTTAAAGCACGGTTTAGACCAAGTACACTAGAGAAAGTGAGTTTTCCTTGCGGCTCGTATAACAAATTAATCTGTAATGCTTGACAGCTTTGGCATTTGTGACTTCGTATTGGAATAAAGCGAGCAATTATAAAACATGTTTTCACTTGCCATGCCAGAGTTTAAACGTTGGGCCTTCCACAACTACAAAGGCATGCTAATTTCACGTCCTGATATGATCACATTAACATAAAAAAGAATGAAAATAAGTTATAATTTTCTGCTCTCTCATTAACTACCATCCGGCCCTCTAGACAAGTTCATCTGGGTCCTGTTCATAGATAAGCGTTCAGACTAGGAAGTCGCCAATAGACTATAGAGTCGACTGTACGTGTCTGTTGATTCTGATCTGAACTAGTACATATTTCAACCATAATTTTATGCGTCTTTTATTCATGTAAAGTTTTCTGTATATAGAACGTGAACCACTGACCACTGTGAGAAAAGAATGTGTGAACCACGAAGCATCAATAGAAAGAACCGTGGTGGTGGACCCATAACGCGCCTAACAAATTAGTGGAGCGTGTGGACTAAGGTTTCTCCAGGAACGATGCTTCATGTAACCATGGGCTTGCGTTTAAATGATTGAGCAAATAACGCGCCATGAATCTTGACCGTAGTTTGATGTGCATGATACGCGGCCGCGTACTCAAAGGCGTGAATGTTCCGAGTGGGTGGCAGCTTAGTCATCGTCTCTGACTTGACCCGTGGCCTTATAAATCTCGACCTCCATGCATTCCCTTCCTCAAGAACTTCCCAACCCAACAAGCTTTACCTACATGCATGCAAACTTGTAGACTTTGATAAGAATTAAGAATACCTGACAAAGTTTTCCATGGCAGGAAGAGTGGAGGGCGAGATGGAGAGCCCTAACATGGCCGATCTTCTACTGCTCCTCTCCTGTAACGGAGCAAAGGCTCGAAACATGCATGGCATTAAGAAGCCTACAGGCCGGGTGTACGAGTGCAAGACATGCAACCGCCGGTTTCCGACGTTCCAAGCGCTCGGCGGCCACCGGACGAGCCACATGAGGCCAAGACTCCGAAGGGATTGGGTCGAACAGACCAAGAAAGAGAGACCGAACCCAAGGGTGCATGAGTGCCCCATTTGTGGCTTGGAGTTCCCCATGGGGCAGGCCTTGGGCGGCCACATGAGGCGGCACAAGCCTACGGAGGCCGACGAGGCCTGCACAGAGAAGAAAGCTGGTGCAGGGAAGGTATTATGTTTGGACTTGAATTTGACTCCTGTGGAGAATGATTTGGAGATCACAGCCCTAGGGCTTGGATTAGCACTCTAGACAAGGCTCCCATGGTTGATTTCTTTAGTTGCTCAGGCAGTACATAATCAGTCAGACTTAGAATAATATTTCTTCATGAATTTCCCTCTGATTCTACGTTAAGTTCTTTAATCTCAAATCATTTTTTAATTTTTTCAGTAAGTTTTGTAGTTTTCTTCATTTTATTTGATGCATTAATTTTAGGTGCTCTAAAGCCTGGACTACGTACTTAATTATTGGAGAGTACAGGTGTTGACAAATATTTTCTTTTAGAGAAATATGTTTCTGTTATCTCCTGGATATAGCAGCTACTCATTTTACTCACTTTTGTTTTTTATAATTAATAACTCCCTGCTATTAATTCTTGCCAATGGATTCTCTGGTAGTCTGTCTTTTCTTGTGTTAATGGCTAACTTGATAAAAGAGAAAGGGCCGAAGAAATATATAGCTTAGACTTCTACACGCACGCACCAAAGAAAAAAAAAAAGGAAAATATATAACTTGGACATGAAAATACTTCGATTGTCTCTTATTCTTCCTTCAACCTTGGTCTCCATGACTTTCCACCGTACATTAAGTTCGATCTATTGACCGTTACCAGATGAAGCCATGCGCTTGATTCCTACTTATGACCATATATAAATTTGTTACCACCTTGCGATGCAAGTGTTATGCAGGACTTATTTTTTGACTAGATTGCGGGGATTCTTCTAGCTAGTTAAGAAAAGATTTAATCTGAACAAGCCGTGTTAATGTATACTTGAATCAAACCTTTGAAATGGGTTCCTCTATCCCTCCCTGCTATTTGTTTCTTTTATTTGATCAGAAGTTCATCTGTGCTGCAATGGGGGATTTGGCTTACCGATACATTAAAAGAGGTCCAATATTGGTCAGGATGCCTTGATCTCATCTGCAAGTTCCTTGCAATTCGCAACATGACGATATTTTCTTTCGCGAGCAAGTTTTCAAACTTTTGACCCCACCATTTTTAACATTGAATCATAAATGTTCTTGGAAGAATTAGTCTATGAGTTCATAAGACATGAAATTCTAATCTGACAGCAAATTCTTAAATTACGGTAAAAAGACTACATCCATGCCCGTCATTGACAAAATGCGAAAATTTATAAAGCCTTTAGAATTTAGGATCTTATAGTCTTAACATTTCCAAGGATGTGTTGGTATAGTTAATTCAAATGTTCAGCCAGAAAGTTATGGTCCCCAGGAGGCTGGCCGCTTCACCTTTGCTGGGTTCGTTTGTGCTCAACTCTTGTAAATAAATTGCTTCTCAAAGTCGATTAGAACTCCCAATGGTGCCTCCACCATAAATGTGAAGTAATATAAGATGCTTGAATTGATATGGACATAAGTTAAAAAAAAGGAAAAAAAAAAAAGAAGAAAATGTGCATATATAGTTAGGTAAATGAACTTGATATGCATCTAATGGACAAGTTGGGCCCGTGAGAGACAAGCCTCAATCAGATTATGGAATGGAAAATTTTATTGTTTCATTAATTGCTTTTATAATTAATTCACTTTATTTGATCCAATGATCTTCTTGTTACATATCTTCATCTGAGCTCAAGGCCAGACAGTGATCAAGATATCAAAATTTTGATTCATGTTTATGCCCAAAAAAGGAGAACTATATGACCGGTAAAGAGAACCCTCTGTATTCACCCAGACCATTAAAACTTCCGCTAAGATCTATCCTAAGTATTTTGGGTAGCAATGTGGCATGAGTTATATGCCATACCCAGGCTGCATGGTTTGGTGATGCCATCCTGTGCAGATGCTGCGTTGCTTCAATTGCTAAGATGTGTTTAATAAGCTGCATGATTTGGTTTGGATTCATCAAGTCAAAGATAGCAACCTGTCATTAGGTGTTGGGTTTATATCAACATACAGTTAATTGGGATATGTCGAACAAGCGTCCCAACCTGAACTATTTTCTTGTTGGTATTTGAAGATGTTCTCTTGTTGGTATTTGATTATGCACTGCAACTTTGGTCATGGAACATGAGAGATGAGATGGCTTAAAGAAATGTGTGCTGTGCCTATGCTGGCCCATCATCTGCATGGATATATCCTGGGAGCAACATACGCGATGAGGAAGTTTGGATACATGACCAAATAGTCCAGCACAAATGGGACCTAATTAATCCTCGGATTGTGTATAGTACGTATATGGTCTCCTCATCAGATAGGGGGACGTTTTAGACTTGTTTATATTAATATCCTGTTCGAATTTGTGGGATTGGGCACGTACGTTCATGATCTCCCATACTAAGTTACATCAGTCCTGGGCCAACCAGATCTCCCTAATGTTCTGATCTCTCCACCAGCTGAGTGCCCACTCTCTTGCTCTCCCCTTATGTACTTACTGTATAGACTGCTGCTAAGGTCTCCGGTATTATGTATAGGTTTCACCTGTCCTAGGACTTTTGGATTAATTACACTTTTCGAGTGCTCGTGACACCGAGGGCTTTTGTATTGGAGTTTTCTCTCCGCTGCTGGTGAAGCTTTCTTTCATCATCTCTACCCGCGGACGTAGATCATACGCCATCTGTTTTCTGACATTGGTTTCCAATCCGAAAATCCAATCGGACCAGCAAGATTAGCCAAACAGGCTTTTAGTATTCTAATTAAAACAAGCAAACGTTCGGTAGGTGGTTTCATGATACTGCTGTGCAGGAAATTGTCAGCATCTCTCTCTGATTTGTGATAAAAACTTTAAAAAAATTGCTTTCTGTTTTAAGAATGAGAAGACCAAGGCCACTCCACAACTTGAGCTGCTAGGTATCTAGGCAGACCGAGTCTCACGAGACTAGGGTTCTATACTCCAAGAAAATCCCCAGGTGGAGCTTAAAATTATCTTGAGGGATAACATTAAGACTCAAAGAGGTACACCATTGAGCCCAGGGTACGGGATCAGTTTTACTTGTGTGGTGAGGCCTTGATGACGGACAGCTTAAGCCCATCCCAGGATCTGCCCTACAGTTATTACGGATCTCATTGTGCTACGACCCAGGAAACTTCACCCGTTAGGTTACTTCGATTGTTAGCTATAAGATCATAGATGTACAATGCCAAAGGACTGTAGAAGACAACACGGAACACCATACCTTACGACTTGACTGATGACAAGCCTTTGTTGACAATTACATCATCCATCTCACATCCGCCCTGCAATGGATCTTTACAGTAAGCTCCGCGAAAAAGCTGAAATGGTGTGCCAGTATCGGCCGACACCAAACGTACCTTGCCATTGTGCAAGGCACTAGAAAGCCAAAAAGAAGAGCCTAAAAGGCAATGCCCAACCGCCTAATTATTGGACCCTACAAATGCAATTCGACTTCAAAATACATTACTCGATGTCGGGCTTAGATGCATGAACCAGCCCTACAGCTATGCTGCAATGCCTTGGAAGCGGATGGATAGGGATTGTCTATGGTGATCAGACCATTTTAGATGGTCCAACGCAATACTAGACCTTGTATCACACATTGAAACACATGAAACGACCTTGAATCACACATTAAAACTTGTGAAAGGTATGCTCACGTTTGATGCGCATGAGACTCCATATCAACCAGTCTATGTGGCATTACTAGTCTATTAGAATTACAGCAGCTGCGGGATGATTCAGGTTTGGGGTGGTGGAGCCTAATCCACCCAATTAGCAGGTCAAAATCAAGGCTCAAAAAGTTCAGAAAAAAACCCCAAAATAAAGCCCAAGTAAAAGAAAAAGAAAAAGAAAAAAAGGAGGCCCAACCCAGCAACTGGTTGCGGCCCAGTGCAGGCGAGCATGTGGGCATGCATGGGCCAACCACGAGCGGGCCAAGTGCCGACATGCCAGGGACGTTTCCTCCCTAATTTCATACGATCTACATGGACCAAGCCTGCATTTCGCTGGTGTTTCACGTGGTCCATGAAATTTCTGTAGATCGGCGCTATCTAATGCGCGATCAAATGGCTTCCATCTCTTTCGATTTTGATTTGGTGGCTATAGGGGTGTTGACACGTTCAAAGAGATTTTGGACTCGGATTGAAGTAGTTTTGGAGCTATAAAACATCTTGTGGGCAGCAGGAGCTTGGCAGAACACCGAGAGCAGTTCTGATATAACAAAAAAAAAAGGAAAAAAGCAGCCTATTTCCAAGAGAGAAAAAGAGAGAGGAAGAGAGAAAGAAAAGACGGCTTGGGTTCTTCTTGAGTGTCAATTCTAGGGTGTCACCAGGTGAGTGAGGTATTTCTAAGAAAGATTTTTTTCTTTCTGTTTGGGGCTGTTCTTGCATTCAAAAAAGAGAAAAAAAGAAAGATTTTTCTTATTCTCATCTCTCGTAAACTTCCTGGAACTTTGTATTTTAAGTAAAAATATTATTTTGTGTGGCCTTAAACATAGGAGCAAGAGACTTCGAATCATGTAAATTTTCTGTATTTTATGCTTGTGTGTTTATATTTTTTTTATTTTCTTCTTTCTCTTATGACTACCATATCCACTATGTATCATTCCATGACACTCTGTTCAGTCAAACCTAACAATTGGTATCAGAGCACCAGGTTTGAGAAAAAGATTGGGAGCAATGGCAGGAGATGAAGGAAGGATTAAGATCGACATGTTTGATGGAAAAGACTTCGGATTCTAAAAGATGTAGATCGAGGACTATTTATACCAGAAGAAGCTTCACCTATTGCTACTAGAAAAGAAGCATGCCGAGATGTCATAAGCAAATTAAAAATTATTAGACTATCAGGCCTTAAGAGTTATCTAACAAACATTGGCTAGGAATATTGCGTTCAACATCCTGGAGGAAAAAATGATGGCTGATTTGATGAAGACTTTATCTAATATGTATGAGAAACCTTCGGCCTCTAATAAGGCATATCTTATGCGTCATCTATTTAATTTGAAAATGATTGAAGGTGTGTCTGTTATTGAACATATCAATAAATTTAATATGATTACTAGTCAATTAAGCTATGTTGAAATTAGTTTTAAGGTTGAATTTTGTGCTTTAATTTTACTATTTTCTTTACCTAAGAGTTGGAGTACTACTATGATTGCTGTGAGTAGTTTTTGTGGCTTAAGCAAGCTAAAATTTGAAAAGATCTGAAATCTAATTCTCAGTGAAGATATCAGATAAAGAGAATTCAAAGAAAACTCTAGTTCTACCTTGATTACTCAAGAAGATAAAGGAAGGACTATACAGCGCAATAAAGATTTTAGAAGATCCAAGTCCAAATAGAGGAGCCAATCAAGACCAAAAAATGATGACTATTAGCATTGTGGTAAGAAAGGGTACACCAAAAAAAATTACTGGACAAGAAAGAAGAATAAAAGGCAGAACAAGAAATCTATCAATATAGCAATAGAGGCAGCAGCTAATGCCCTAGTCCTCGGCATGGACAGTCCGATGGAGTTATGAATTCTAGACTTCGGAGTTTTATTTCACTCAATCTCACAGAAAGAGTATATGATGAATTACACTGTCGATGACTTCGAAAAGATTTATCTCATTGATAATAAATCATTAGACATTGTGGGGATAGTTGATGTGTATATAAAGATGCTGAACCGATCAATATAGAAGTTCAAGAATATCAAACATGTTCCAGTTTTAAAGAAAAATCTTATTTCAGTTGGACAGTTGGATGCTGAAGGATACATCATTACCTTTGTTAGTGGCTCTTGGAAGATCACTAAAGGTGCTATGGTGATAGCAGGAGAAAGCAAAATGGGTATCCTTTACATGATCAATAATATTAGAGATTTAGTGGCACTAGCTAGCATAGGCAAACTCAGAGTTGTGGTATTGCAGATTGCGTCACATGAGCAAGAAAGGCATGTAGGTACTTTTGAAAAAGGGCACAGTGATAGGTTTAAAGTTTCTTGATGTTGGTCTCTACGAAGATTGTATTCTTGAAAAGCAAAAGATCAGTTTCTCTAAGATTGGAAGAATACTAAAGGCAAGAAAGCTAAAGCTTATACACACAGATGTGAAGTCCCTCTCCGATCACATTCCTTGGAGGCTCACGATATTATGTGACATTCATCGATGATTCCATTAGAAAGATATGGATTTATTTTCTGAAAAATAAATCTAATGTGTTTGCGACTTTCAAAAATTAAAAAAGTCTGATAGATAATGAGTCTGGCAAAAAAATTAAGTGCCTAAGATCAGATAATGGAGACAAATATGACAGCACTGAGTTTAAAAAATTCTACGTAGCAAATAAAATCAAGATAGAGAAGACCATCCTGAGCATGCCACAATAGAACAGGATAGCTGAGCGCATGAATCAAACCTTGAATGAGAGAGGAGCATGAAGATTCATGCTAGTTTGCCCAAAATATTCTGGGCTGAGGTAGTTAGCACTGCTGCCTATTTGTTAAATAAAGGTCCCTTAGTCCTTATAAATTATAAGCTACCAGAAAAAGAGTGGACATGAAAATCTATAAGTTTATCTCACCTAAAGGTCTTTGGCTATATCTCTTATGTGCTCGTCGATGTTGAAAAAACAGACAAGCGCGATGCAAAATCAAAGAAGTATTTCTTCATTAGGTACGACACTAATGAATTCGGCTATAAGTCTTGGAGCAAATAGGACAGAAAAATCATTAGAAGTAAGGATGTAATCTTTAATGAAAGAAGCCTCTGTAAGGACAAGAATGATCCTGATAGTATAGGAGAGATAGTCAAAAAGAATAAACAGATCAAGTTGGAAGGTATCACAGAGGATGATATTGCTAAGAGAGCAAACGAAGATCCTAAACTAATGCCAGAGATAGATATCTTAGCCAATGATATCTATGAGAATCTTGAAACCACCAAAAAGATATTCACCTTCACTTCATTATTTGTTATTAACAGATGGCGGTGAACTCGAATACTATGAGGAATGATATAGAAAAAAGATTCGGTCCAATAGGAGCTAGCCATGAAGGATGAAATGCAATCATTGAAGAAAAATTAGACTTGAAAACGCAGCACACTATTGAAATAAAAGAAGGCACTACATAACAAGTGGATTTATAAGATCAAGCACTATAAGAAAATAGGTATTTAGTGATCGAAAAATCGATTGCTAAATAGCAAAAATCAATCACTAATATTTTTTGCAATCGATTAATATTGGTTGCAAATACTTAGCGATCGATTTTTTCGATTACAAAATTTTGTGACTGATCATTTAGCAATCAAAAAATAAAAATAATTAATTTAAATTTTATGACAAATTTAGAGATTAAAAATTAAAAAATAATATTTTAAACTTTTAAAATTGATTGCAAAATTGATCACTAATTTTACTAAAATATTTTTTATTAATAAAATCGATCACTAATTTTATTAAAATATTTTTTAATAAAATCGATCATAAAATTGATCGCTAATTATTTTTAAATTTTTTTAATTAATATATTGATCACAAAATTGATCTTTAATTATTTTTAAATTTTTTAATTAATATATTGATCATAAAATTGATCATTAATTTTGTTTAAATATTTTTTATTAATAAAATTAAATGCAAAATCAATCATAATTTATTTTTTTATAGTATTTTAATTTTTAAAATCTATTTCTAAATTTATTAAAAATTATTAAAATAAAATTTGATTGCAAAATTAGTCTCTAATTTTTATTTTATATATATTTTAATTTTTATATTATTTTTTACTATATTATTTTTATTTTTATATTATTATTTAAAATAAAATTTGGCTACTGGGTGCAGCCTAGCGGACATGCATGGGAGGCCCAGTGTGCAGCGTATTGCGGTCTACCATGCCAGTGAGGCTACTGTGGTCCATGAAGCAGGCATGGACTAGTGATCGATTTATCAATTTCTTGCGGTCCACTATAGATTGAAGGATATTTTTCTTCAGTTTCTCATGGCTCATGATCATCTCTATGGACCGATGAAGATCGATGTCGGTGACAATGGGAAGCACAATGATGGTGGAGATCGACGTAGGTATGGCAAGGAGAAGAAAAGGGGGTTCGACGGAAGGAGAAGAAGGGAGAGGGCCATCGTGGGTGAGCTGACGAGGCGAGGCCAGAAGGGAGGGGGGCCATCATGAGTGGGCCGACAAGGGGAGGCTATCACGGACAATCACCAAAGAGGGAGGGGGGCCATTGCAGGTGGGCCAGCAAGGGAGTTGGAGGTGAGGGGGTCTGTTGCGGGCAGGCCAGTGTGGGAAGGCCATTGCAAGCGATCATCGGAGAGCGGGGCCATCACAGGCAGGCTGACAAGGGGAGGTCGTCGTGAGCAATCATTCGGAGGGGTGGGGGGCCGTCGTGGGCTGTTCGGTGTGGGGTGAGCAGAAGAGGGGGTTTGGGCATGGCTAGGGTTGGGAGAAGAAGGAGAAAGGGAGGAGAAGAAGGAGATTGTAGGAGGGGGGAATGCGGTCACCAAGGAGGGTAGGGTGGGTTGTCGCAGGCGAGTTGGGAAGGAGTAGAGTGGGTTTGGCACTGGATGGTTGAGAGGAGGGTGTAAAGAAGATTTTTTAAAAATAAAGGTGCTAATTAATTTTTTTTCAAAATTTAAATTTATGATCGATTTTTTGGTTGCAAAATTTTAAAAAAGTTATGATCGAAAAATCAGTAACAAACTTAATATAAAATAAAAATAATTTAAAAATTTTATGATCAATTTTTTGATCATAAAATTAATATTTTATAACTAAAAAATCAGTTGCAAACTTTTTTATAAACTAAAAAAATAATTCAAAAATTTTGCGATCAATTTTTTGGTTGCAAATTTTTTTAATATCTTGCAACCAAAAAATCGATCGCAAATATATTTTGCAACTAAATATATTTTTTTCTATTTTTCTTTAAACATAGTATAATTTTAGAATTTAAAATTTATTTTCATCATTTATTATTTAAATTACTCTAATTACTTTAATTATTAGATCAATATTTAGATCAAATCTAAATTATTAATCTAAATATGCAAGCATATCATGTTTAAAGAGCCTTGCTCAGATACCAGATGAAGAAAATAGTATAGGATTTGCCATACTACTTTCGAAAAATATTTCAAAAATAGCAATGATGCAGCAGACAATAATTAATTTAATTAATTATCTATTAATCATATCAGATTATTTAATCCTACATATTAGGATCTAAACATAATATGCATGCATACATCAATAGATCTAAATATAAAATTATATAATAAACTATTTACTACATCTACGTATTTAGAATATAATATCTTTTTGCGGATAATCGATCACCATAATCTGAGTCTATCGGATAATGTTTTGGTATCATGTCATAGCCACACACGTGTTTGACCTTTACGATTGGTCCATACGGAGCTCCTGATCCCGATCAGCTCCATTGGAGTGCTAGCTCCTCGTCGAAGCCTTCGATGGTTGATCACGATTGATCCGATCGATCGTATACTTTTTTATTTTTTAGATATTTTAAAAAATTAAAACATAAATATTGGAGGATGATGAATATGTGTTTCAAATTTGGTGGCGATCCGATTCTCACAGCACTCGATCTCTCCATCCGAACTCAGATTTTTAAATTTAGGATTTCACTCGATCCAAAAATCCGACACACTAAAAATCCTATCATGGCCTCTCTGTATGGAGTTTTTCTATGAAATAAGTTTTTATGAAAATATAACTTTTAGATCTATAATCCCTATTTAGATCATATCTAAAAATAGGATATCCTTAGAGGTAAAAATCATAAGAGAAGAGAGGCATAAAGGAAAAGAAAAGTGCTGTAGGATTCTATTCACCTTCACTCTGAGATTTTTTTTCATCCAAAACTTATGACCAAATATTCTAAAATTTTTACCACGTAATGCTAACTCCTTCCTCTATGCGTACAAAAATTTTCATAATTTATTGATGTGAATACTATGGGAAAATAACATAGAAAATGATAATGATCGAGCGATTAAAAAAATTTAACCACTCACTTGATTTCAAAAATCAAATGAGCCTCTTATTCTTATCCAATGCCCCCTCCCTTATGTTTAACATGCAGAAAGACTTTTCTTTTATGTGCATATTTTTATTTCTAAAAAAATATTCGACAAACAAAAGAGAGGGCATGGGAAGCAGAGTGGAAAAATCAAAAATGATGGGCACATGGGAGAATTTGAATTCAAACTTCATTTGACTTGGTCCTAATTTGTTTCAACCAAATCAATTAATTTAGATCCAATTAAACTAGGTTAAACCTAACCAAATTAGGCTTAACTTAATTCAATAAAATTTTAATCAAATTAAAAATTAATTAGATCTACAATCTGATCAAATCAAGATCGAAACTCCCATAGCGATTAGGTCATCTCATGACCTGATCGGGTTAAATTCAATCAAATCAAATTCAATCGAATTTGATTGAATCCTCATTGCTTAATCAAATTGAGCTAATTAGCAATCAAATTGCTAATTAATCCTCCAAAAATATCTGAGTCCAAATCGAATGGATTACTGGGCAATAGAGTCTTATCAACATAAAACTCTTGAAGAGTTCTAAATCAGTGGGACTCTTGAACCCAGTATTCCAAACGAATCGAACTTATGATCATAGAGTCTTAGACTAGTGGAACTCTTGATCAGAGAGTTTTAAATGAGTAAAACTCAGAGTTCCAATCTAGTAGAACTCTTGGTCATAGAGTCCTAGTCCAGTGGGACTTTTGACCATAGTGTCCTAGATTATTAGGACTCATGATCAGAGAGTTTCAGATAAGTAGGACTCAGAGTCTCAGTCTAATCATAAAGTTTCAGTTCAGACTCTTGATATAAAGTCACATGGGACTCTTAATCAGTCCCAGACAAGTCCAGTCCCAGTCCAGAACTCTTGATCATAGAGTCCTAAATCAATGAGACTCTTGATCAGAGATTAGATCAGGTAGGAACTTCTAATGTGTGTGACACCGCAGGTCCGAATCTAAGTCGGTAGCACAGAAATCAATTTCTATACTAATCAAAGTGACCATCTAGTAATGATATCCGACATCCAGATAGATCGAATAATCGCAATCGCAATATTCAGAACGTACGTGAATATGGTTATCGTATAATTCATCCCTATGATCTTTGTGTAATAGATGACTCAGGATTAAACTATCAATCCTAAAAAAATACATCTATATCATGTCTCAAAACAATTAATTTCGTGACTCCTCACTGAGACTATCCTGATCAAGATTTTGCTAAATTGAAATACAATTGAACATAGCTCCTGAAATCAGAAGTGGTCAATCCCATCTTGATACACGCACCGACTCCATAGGTACTTGACTGTACCCAAAAATCTTTCATCACTGAATTAAAATTTTAGATAGTTTGACACCAAAATACAGTGAGTTGCTTGAAAGTCATCATGGTGATCTCAAATCGAAGGGACATTTATACCCATATTCCATCGAAACTAATCTTGACAGAAGAAAAGCTCCAAAGTTAGTCACGTTCAGTGCAGATGTATCTATACATCTCATTTGCATGCCATATCAGTGTCTCAACACTTCTTGATTATGAGGACAACCAACCTATATGGCACACAACGACCTATACTTGATAAACGTTATCGTCCTAAGTAACAATGTATCATTTGATCGTGAACTATTTAAAGACTAAATGATAAATCCTCCTTTGCCGAATCTAGATAGTCCTAAAGACTTCATCACAACACAGAAGTTCATTAGAAGACAATAGAATTTATAATAAAAAATATCAAAATAATTTTTATTAATTTATAATTCATATATAATTATAAATATATGGTCCAACCGTTAACAGACTGACAATTGGCTGGAGATAAGGGCAAGGATTCTTTATACTTTAGTGGTTGGCAGCTTGATGTATATGATGGTTTATACGAGACCCGATATTGCACATGCGGTGGAAGTTGTAAGTAGGTACATGGCTAATTTGGATAAGCAATATTAGAAAGCTGTCAAGTAGATCCTCAGATATTTGAAAGATATCAAAGACGTCGGCCTATGCCACAGAAGGGATGACCAAACACTACAGGCCAGGATTTATGGATGCAAACTTAGGTAGTGATGCTGACACCAAGAGAAGCATGACTGGGTATGTTGTTACCATTGATAGGACAGTAGTGAACTGGGTTTTATAGCTACAGAAATCATGGCTCTTTTTACCACTAAGATAGAGTATATTACAATCACATAAGCTAGCAAAGAGATGATTAAGTTGTAGAATTTACTGAAAGGACTAGATAGAAAGTAGAATTATAGTGTACTATTTAGTGACAATCAAAATACTATTCATCTTGCGAAGAATTCTATGTTCCATGCGAAAATAAAGTATATACAGTTGAGATATCACTTCATCAGGATATTGCTTGAAGATGGAAGCTTGCCACTGAAAAAGATTCAGGCTCGAAGAATTTAACCGATATATTGACTAAAATAGTTACTGCAGAGAAATTAGGACTATTAATGGCCTTAATTGACCTCCGAAGCTAGTTGGAGAAAGATGTCGCATAAAATACTAACTTATATTATGAAATTTTATTTTTCTATTTTAGGTGGATGTATATTTGAATGTTTTTATCTTCAAGTGGGAGAGTTATTGGGTAGTGAAGCCTAATCCACCCAATTAACATGGCAAAATCAAGACTCAAGAAGTCCAAAAAAAAGCCCAAAATAAAGTCCACGTAAAAAAAAAAAGAAGGGGGGGGTTGGGCCTGCAGTAGGGCCGACCCAATAACTAAGCGTGGCCCAATGAACTAGTGCAGCCCAGACATCAGGACGGTCCAAGCGCCCAACCAACGCAAGTGCGGCCCAACGTGGGTGAGCGTGTGGGCATGCGCTAGCCGGCCATGGATGGGCCTAGTGCCGATGCGCTAGGGGCATTTTCTCCTGATTTCACGTGGTCCACATGGACTAAGCCTACGTTTTGCACAATCCATGAGATTTCTATAGGCTGATGCTATCTAATGCACAATCGGACGGCTTCCATCTCTCTCGATCTTGATCTGATGACTACAGGGATGTTGATGTGGTCAAAGAGGTTTTGGACTTGGATTGAATTGGTTTTTATGCTATAAAACATCACGTGGGCCACAAAAGCTTGGCAGAACTCCGAGAGTAGTCTCAAGGCAAAAAAAAAAAAAAAAGAAGAGCAGTCCATTTCCAAGAGAGAGAGAGAGAGAGAGAGAGAGAGGAAGAGAGAAAGATAAGAGGGCTTGGGTTCTTCTTGAGTACCAATTCTAGTGTGTCACCACGTAAGTTATGTCTATAAGTAATTTTTCTTTTTTTATTTGAAATTATTATTGCATCCATAAAAGAAAAAAAAATATTTTTCTTATTCTCATCTCTCTCGTAAACTTCATGTTATGTAGAAGTAAGAAACTTTAAATCATATAAATTATTTATATTTTATGTTTATATATTTTATATTTTTTAATTTATTTTTTTTTTACTTTTATGACTATCATTTTTATTATGTATCGTGTCGTAATAATCTATTCACTCGATCCTCACATCAGATTTACAAAGTATATAAATCCCTTCAGGCCAAAGCAAGCCCAAAAGGAAAAGGCGAGAAGAAAGACCGAGGCGCACGCGCCAAAGACCATTCCGGCCTTGCTTTCACTTGGGAGCGGCAGGGGAAGTGCAACGCACATGCTGACACCCTTCCCCAAGGTCAACCGTCTCTCACCCAATTAAGTCAAAAGCCCAGCACTGTCTTCCCGAAGCCAGCAGTCGACCAACAATCCGCCAATCCACCGTATAGACCACCGTGGCAACAGACAAAAGAGAAATACTAAATTCAACAGCTGGTAGCCTGGTACGTCGTAGGGTATAATGGCAACAAATATGGGAGGACAAATCCTTACGGCTTCTCCAGAGGCAATTCGAGTCCGTGACGGGAAACATTGTAGAACGAAACCCCAGAGCTAGAAAACCCCACAGAGGAGAGGAAAGAGACGCCCACAAAACAGTTAAAAAACTGTGGAAGCGATTATAATAAAAGCAAACTGTTTTAGTTTGGCAATATGCATCATTAGAAGAGTCGTTTTCTATACATTCTGGGGAGCAAAAACACATTTCCCTAGCAACAACACCGTGCCGTAAACAGCAAGGCAAAGGCAAGCATTCACGTTAGTGCTCCTCACTCTCAGAAGATCTCTCTTTTTAATCCATTTTCCACTTCTACAATCACTGCTTAAATTGAGAGGGTTCGTCGTTGATCCGCTTGCTTCCCTGGGTGCTGCGGGAGATGGGCGGGTTGGCTTCCTTCTTCCTAGTCGCCCGGGGCTTTCTGGGGATACACTTGGCGCGGACGCCCTCGTCGATCTCCTTCTCGGCCACCTCCAATTTCGAGCTCCTGTTTGGATTTCAGAAACATTGAGCACCCGTTACACGTGAAACGAAGCAATATACGTTGTGGAAACGGAGAAAATTCCGTCAAACAGACGGCTGTGATTAGAAGGAACACGCAATCACAAAATGAACAAAGCAATCACAAAATGAACAAACGTGAACGAGAAGGCATTCGATCGTGGACTTTGATTATTTTTTTTTTCCCAAGCACGAGTGAAGCATGGAGAAGTTGCGCACTAGGTGGATGGATAACTAAATACGGAGAGAGAGCATGTGAAAAAGCTGACAGGGAAGGGTATCCAGCAGGACGGCAGGTCCCACGGGACAAAGGTTCGATCTTTATTGGAATGCTGCTACCGCGGAGACCGAGCATCTTCGCTTCTCCGGTGGCAGAGAGGAGCCTGAAAAGGTCTGACGGTAGCCATTTGGAACATTTGGAGAAGGAAATGAAACGAGTCAACGGAAACGGTCCTCTCTCGCCTTCGAATACAAAGGCTCAATATAAATATAAAAGCATCATCAGTGATTTCGGTGATTAAATATATAATTAAGTTACCACCAACCACAAAATGGTTGTACGACCCATCACAACGTCTCATTCACCCCGTCATCCTCTACTCCGCATCAACAACAGAGATTTAACGTCATCGATGTTATCAGATCGATACCTTACGGACCGATGCCTGAGCTAAGATGCATATTATATATGTAGATGGAGATTTTTTTATGAGCAATGCTGCCTCTACCTTAGCTGTCCGATATGCTGGATGTGAAATATCCTGCGTTTCCGCGGCCTCTCACGACGCGGGCCTTTTTTTTGTTTTTACCCATAAATAATTAAAAAAACAAAATCGAAACCCACTACTTCTCCAATCTAATCCGTCTTTTGTTATTATACATTTTTACTATTTTTCAGAGAAGTTAAAATAGGCCGGTCATTGCTTTGCGGAGGATATTAAAGTAAAACAAATAGACAATCTGTTGACAGCCGGTTACTATTCTTATTTTTTAATCCTAAATTAATTCTAGAACTCTTCATCATCCGATTGACCCTCCCCGATCCCATCCCTCCAGTGCTCCCCGGAAACCCCAGGCAACGCGGAACGCACCGGCCGAGGTCGTGGAAGAAAGCGACTGAGATCCTTATCTGATCGGATATCACGGAGGAGAAAGCAGAGCAGATTCTAAACCATCGGACCATCCATCTTACAGTGGGTGGTAGAGAGATTTAAAAGTCTAACTCGTATAAAATCTGAAAGAACTGCAGCAAAACCCTGAAGTAGCCAACCTAGCTACTTTGAGTAATCCTGACATATACAAAGCTAAATTCCAGCACCTAACTCAGCGTTTGGAATGTAGCTATAAAAAGCAATGGTTAAAAGAGGTTTTTCAACCCCAGATTTGCACCCCTCGCAGAGGGAACCACGTAAGATTGAGCTATAGGTCATTTAGAGGACGTGGAAACAAATGATCGAAAAATTAGTGGGAGAATTACTCTTCGATCTCTATAATGCCAGAAGTAAAGCCATAACCTAGCAAGCCCATCGTACAGGCGTAGCCATTTAACGGTAAAGCAGCCTTACCTATCGGCGTTGCAAGAAGAGGAACGCTTCAAGCCAGGAAACTCGGAGACGTCATCACCTTCCTTGTTTTTCGTCTCTATCAAGCTGCCGCTAAAGTATTCCTTGTCCTCCAACTGGATCGCGGCGAAACTAGGGTTCACGATCAAGCCGTCCGCCTCAACCTTCGCGCTCATATCGGACCGTCCACGCAGCAGCCTCCCTCCGTAGTGCGACACCAGGGAGAAGCCCTGGTCCTTCAACGGGATGGAGCCGCACGAGATGAGGTGCATCAGGACCGCAGAGGCCCGGAACCTCCCGCTCGGGTAGCTATCCACCGTCCGATCCTGATAGCCCGACGTCTCGGGGACGAGCCGCCCGTCGGCCTTCATCAGCGACTCGAGGGTCTCCGGGCTGGAGCAAGACGGGGGAGGCGAGATATCGTCCCTCCCCAACTCCGTCGTCGGGTTCTCCTCGTCGGCCCGGTCGTCGTCCTGGACGACGACGGCATGCCGCTTATGCCTCTTCTCTTCGGTCTGGGTGGCCGCGTCGGCGGCCTTGAGGGCGGTCTCGGCGGTGAGCTCAGACTTGTAGACCTTGTACTCGTTGAGATCGAGAGAGCTCCACGGTGTCTTGTTTCTCCTGACGAGCGAGTAGTCGGAGTCGTAGGGGACAGATTTGGGGATTTCCACGGGCTTCTCGGAGCTGGAGGAGGAGGCGACGGTGTCTCCAGACCTCGGAGAAGAGTTCGCCGGGTGGAGAAGCTCCGATCCCTTCAGGATGTACTCGTGGCCGTGTGCCGGGTAGATGAAATCGTCTTCGAAGAGATCGTGCCACACGAACCCATTCTTGTAGCCCCTGGATCAAAAGAAACCATGCACGCTATATAGTTTCTAGAGAACAAAATAACAGGAGGAAAAACTACTCAAAAAATCCATAGAAAAATACCGCTTGGAAGACCAAGAGTACATGCTGGCCATTCCTTTGCCTCGGAGGACATCGAGACGATTGATCACATCTGTAATCAAAAGCAAAACAGTGGCATTTAAAAATCAGACAGATACTACGTTGTAGAAACCAAAGAAGCCCAAAGTCTCCAATATAACCTCTGAGGTAGAGGCCGTCGCTGGAGGAGAGGGAGACCTCCATGAAATGCGGGTGGTCCAACTGACCATTCCTCGAGAGGTAGTAGACCACCGGCACCTTCCTCTCTGTAATCCCTGGCTTCGCCTCCGTCCGTACCTTGGTTCTCTCAGGACTCGTCTCGCGATCCTTCCACTGCTTCAGAAGCTCTGCTCTTCCCCGCGACGCCACAGCCATTCTTCTCCGACAAAAAGAGGGAAAACAGTGGACGATTCAGAGGTCGAACACCTTCCTGCTTTCAGAATAGGAAATCCCTCCTCCTAAAGAAAAAGGGAAAAACCGAATGATTCTCTAATCTCCAAACTAAAAAGGCTTTACCTCCCCACTCCGGATATCAGCATCCGAAAGCTAGAGAAAGCGACAGGCTCTCGAGAAGGAGGGAAGGGAAAGGAGGGTATTTATAAAGGAAAGCAGGGCGGGGGTGGAGGGGGGTGGGCGGGTTTCGTATTTTTCGACCGAAAGAAGGATTTACCTTCCTTCGGTTGAATCTACAGTTGGATCGACAACGGCATAGATCTCAATGCAATCGTCGATCATCCCTCGGTGCACCCCGCAGAGCGATTACTGGATGATCCAACGGTGCATTCGCGCGAAGGAACGCGGATCCTTCTTTCGCGCGAAAGATACACGCCCAACCCGTGCTGGGAAAGGGACGGGGCAAGCGGGCGGACTCAAAGCGGGCGATTCCTTGGACAAGCGGATACCGACAAAATAAAAGGGCTAAAGTGTAAAAAACAAATATAAAAAAGAAGACCTACATAAAGACTGAACTGCCCTTGAATTCAACAACCATGCAGCCGGTGTCATCCACTCCGAGGCGGTGGGTGATCTTGTCTTATCGCTTGTCTACATTAAGAGAGGTAAGGTGTGCAGCGGCTGTCTGACCGTCTCATCAATTTTGAAACGAGATGCCGCGAGATTTTAGACCCTCACAACGACTTTAATAATAAGGGCTCGGATCTCTCGCTATTTTGATGAACCGATAAAGTACCGTACATTTATCGGTAGATGGGTTCGGGTTGTGTAGGAACGACTGATCTTCTCCTGCAACATTAACTGTTGGATCGTACTTTCACAACTTTCAAATCTCTCGAATCGCTTTCTTCTGATCCTCCGGTAGAGATCACGAGACATGTTGACGACTTTCAAAGCCTAACATGAACCATTGGCTCCACAACATGGGTTTTACACAACCTCCAAAGTCTAACATGTCGTGTTTTATAATAACATGTGGTATTCGTTGAATGACTGAGCGATCCAAAAAAAAATCATAACATTTAATCCAAAAAATTATTTATTCAAAATTTTGAATAAATTTTTGATCTAAAATCTGTAATTATATATGATTATAAAAAAAAAAATCTAAATACTTTCATAAATAACGAACAGCATCTTGATTTTTCTAACTCTACTTCGAGTATATCTTATGAAAAAGATCCCACAAGCTCTCGAATGAATAGAGAACCAAGTCTATAGATGCCCTTTTATACGTACTTCACCTATCAGAGGTAGTATCTGAATCTGTCGTAAAGATTGAAGATGAATGATATCCATAATGATTGAATAAAGTTCAAATTTATCAAACCATCTAATATATCCCTATTACTTTATTAGAGATTTATCTTTAATAGAATCCATATTAATTAAAACATGTAAAATAAAATCGGATGCATATTAGTATGGGCCAAATCCAGATGGATCTAATTTAGAGAGATCACAATATTCTCCCACTTGATCCAACCTAACTCGAGCATCTTCATTTTAATTATTTAAAGTATTTTAAAAAACTTTAATGAAATCTTATCTGGATTTGATGGTTGAAAAACTGATATGATCATGTTTAAAAATTTAATTCCTCCATAGGATATATACCATCTACTTGATTATAAAATAATCATCAATGCGAATCATGGCGGCAAATGTGTTATCAAATAACACATGACCTTTCATATATCACAACACTAATGATACCTCGTAACCAAGTTCTTTATATGAAACTTCAGCTTTATGAATAGACGAAATTTTATGTCTATTCCTTGGTCAACCTTATATCATATGGTAAATAGCTGATCAACATAAAATAAATTAAATTATAAAACCCAAATATAATTTATCTAATCATCAAAATTCTAGAAATAAGTTCTTTAGTCAGTGGATCTTCAATTATCAGCTCTATATGATATATTTCATAGACACTATGTCTTTTTATTCTCTCATGAAGAGTCAAATACCTAACACCAATATACCTGCTGATGCTTACACTCTTCATACGAAGAATCTTACTTGCAAAAGATAATATCACAGTATATCTTTATCGATCTGCTAATAGAGTTAATAACTCTGAATCTTGTGATAAAATTCTGCAATCTTATAGCTTGTGAAAAAGTCTCGACTATGTACTCTACTTCTTTAATGAATGTAGTAAATAAGATTTTATTTTATATATATCCACGGCATAGCACCTTCTGTAGATAGAAAGATATCTCAATAATAGATTTTCTACTATTGGTGCATCTAGCAAAGTCCGAATCCTAATAGCCATTACTTCATGATGAACAAACCAACTGTATGTGAGCATGTAAACTTTTATATCCTATAGATAATGTATGACTTTCTTTGCAACTTTTCTATGCTCTAATCCTGGATCATACTAATAATATACAAATATTGATACAACAATGTCTGCACCCATATGAATATATGCATAGGTTCTCAATACTAGATGCAGAGGTTACAAACTTTATCTTCTTTATCTTTATCTTAAATCTTGGATATTGAGCTTTATTCAATATATCATCATTTACATTATGAAACACACATAGAAGAATATTTTTTCTATCCAAAATTTAGTATTTTAGAGATGTAAGTCCTTTAAGATAGTGTATGTAGTCTTAAGGATCTATCTTTATGAATATGAATGCCAATAACTAAAGCGGCTTCACCTATATCTTACATCTTAAAATTCAGAGATAGAAACTGTTTGATTTTCTTAAGTGAATCGAAATTACTGTTGGCAAGCAAAATACTATGAAATTACTTTCACTGATCTTTGGATATAAAGAGTTAAGCCCAAAAAACAATAATTATCTGATAAAAATCGAGATACTATAATGTGTAAGTCTATGTAAGTTCATAATTGAATTTTTTTAATCTACAAATCATATGCCTTTGTCCACTGATCATAAAATTCCTCATGTATTGTATCATAGATCTCTTCCTCTAGATTATCATTAAGGAAGAATATTCTTACAACCATCTGATATAGCTCTAGGTCAAAAATGAGCTATTAAAACCATGACATTCTCAAAAGAAGAATAGTCAATGCTTTCTTTTGTGTAAACTCCTTTACTATAAATCTGGCTTTATATCATTTAACCTTATTCTTGGATATGGTTGTTATCAATAGAGCATAGCTCTTCTTTTAAGGTATCCAACTATTATAAGGTGTTCATACCTTCATAGCTTATAAGAACATCTCAAGATCATCAACCTTTTCATCAATATTGTCTAGATATACCATATAATCTGGAGGTATAGTAGATTATCTTACTTTAATAGATCTCTAGAAAATTATCTCTTGATCCATTTATGGCGGTGGTTAGACAGTTACTTCTTTGGCAATAAAAATATCATAGAATGGAGTTTGATGAAGTGATAATTTCTCCTAAATATTATCTCAAAGTATAATAATAGGAACCATTACTTCAGTCTACTTTATAGGTTTAGTATTTTCTTAAGATAATGTCCTAAGGACCTCCACTTCCACTAAATATGCCAATCTCTAGAATCTAGCTCTATTAATTTTCTACTATCTGTAATATAGAAGATGAATAATAAAATTTATATCATTTTGATATGATGTACTAGGTATTATATGCTAGAGTACAATGCCTTGTATTTTTAAAAATTTCACTGATAATTCTGACTATTATCCCATCTTAGTATATCTACCATAATACTTATCACCTACATCATATCTGACCACCTTAGTCATTTTTTTTGATTATCTTTCGACCTCTATTTTCAATTTCTTAATAGGTCTTAAAGATATCAGTCCTATCAAATAGAAGGTATAGATATATGAAGTGAATAGTCACCAATGAATGTAACGAAATTCTTTTCTCTATTAGATATGGAGAAAAGTTTGCATAAAATGGTATGAATGAATTTTAAAATTTCTTCACTCCTTCTGGCATCTTTATATGTATATATCTACTTTACCTTTATGTATTTATCACATGTTATAAAATTAGTGAACTTTGATTATCCTAAGATCATTTTCTTCACTAGTCTTATGACTCTTTCCAAACTCGATGCCATAACATAGAAATATTTTCAAAATGAAAATCCACTCCACGATCTAAGACTATCCTATAGCATCTGTTGGGGATAAATCCCACTTCCATCGAAGTCCAATCTAATGCTTAGTCTAATGCAACCGATAATCACGGAAGAGCTTCGATCGAAAATTCTCCTTCAGTGGTCGGATCCCAACCGAACTCCTCCAATGGTCAAACCTTAGCTGAACTCCTTCAGTCGATCGAACTCCTCAGCGGTCGAGCCCCAGCCATGCTCCATCAAGAGCCGAACTCCTTTCGAACTCCATCTTTAGTCGGATGCCTACAGGAGTCAAACTCTTTTCGAATTTTTTCTTCAGTCGGACTCCTCTAGGAGCCAAACTCCTTTCGAATTTTTTCTTCAGTCGAATTTTTCTAGAAGTCGAACTCCTTCTGGACTCATTCTTTAGTTAGATTTCTATGAGAGTCGAACTCTTTCCGAATCTCTCGTTCAGTCGGATGCCTACAGAAGCCAAACTTCTTTCGAACTTCTTCTTCAGTCAAATTTCTATAGGAGTCAAACTCCTCCCGAATTTTTTTCTTCAGTCGGACTTCTTTAGGAGCCAAACTTCTTTCGAATTTTTTCTTCAGTCAGATTTCTCTAAGAATCGAACTCCTTTAGTCGTATTTCTACAGTAGCCGAACTCCTCTCGAACTTCTTCTTTAGTCGGACTCCTCCAGGAGCCGAGCTCCTTTTGGATCTCTCCTTCAGTCGGATGCCTATAGAAGTCGAACTCCTTTCGAACTTCTCCTTCAGTCAGATTTCTACAAGAGTCAAACTTCTTTCGAATTTTCTCCTTCAGTCGGACTCTTCTAGAAGCCGAACTCCTTCCAAATTTCTCTTTCAGTCAGATTCCTCTAAGAGCCGAACTCTTTTTGGACTCCTCCTTCAGTCGAATTTCTACAGGAGTCGAACTTCTTCTATTTTTCTCCTTTAGTCAAGTTCTACCAGGAGCCAAACTCCTTATGGACTCCTCCTTCAGTCAAATTTCTATAGGAGCCCAACTCCTTCTAGATTTCTTCTTCAGTCGGATGCCTACAGGAGCCAAACTTCTTTCAGACTTCTCCTTCAGTCGAATTTCTCTAAGAGCCGAACTCTTTTTAGACTTCTTCTTTGGTCGAACTCCTTCCAGACTTCTCCTTCGATCGAACTCCTTCCAAATTTTTTCTTCAATCAGATTTTTCTAGGAGCCGAACTCCTTCTAGACTTCTCCTTCAGTCGAATTTTTTCAACGAATTGCTTTCAGATTTCAGCTAACATTTCTTTCGAATGATCCTCTCTAGCCATATTCTCTTTAGGAGTTTGAACTCTTCTGGAATTGATGTATATCAAAGCTCTTTATCGACCAACATGTGCTTCCTTCAAACTTCAATTATTAAATCTCAATGAACGGTCACTATCAGTCTGATGACACCTCTTCCTCTCCATATCAAATCCCACATGGTTTTGAGCAGCTTAGTGCCGAACAGTTATGACTGTCACCATCAGTCTGCTACAAACGGTGCCCTTCTCATGCAGTCCTGAGCGGCCAACTACTGGACGGCTATGACTGTCACTGTTAGTATGCTATAGGCGGCGCTCCTCTCGTGCAACCCCGAGTGGCCAGCTACCAGACAGCTACGACTGTTACTATCAGCTCAAAGCTTCGTCTATAAAAAAAAATCCTCCAGATATATTTTCTCTAAGCTCTCTTCTTCTTTCCAAAATTCTGTCGAACTCTTTTCTGAGCACTCTATTTTTATTGACCAGAAGAGCTGACTTGATCGTCGAAGGATCCTACCAGAGCCACCACCACCAACTCTAGATGGAACTTTATTTTGTAGAACATCGATGGCAACCTCATCTTCCTCGACTCTAGCTCAATCCGACGTCAATCAGATTCTGCAATAATAGGATTAGCGCTGGAGGAAAGGACTTCTGTTCCTAAGGTATCCTTATTCTTAAAGGAGTGCTCAACCGACTCTATGGATCTTCTTCTTCAAGGTCCATCTCCATCCTCTCCCTCAATCCCGAGAAATGCCTCCAAAGAAGGCGACTATCCGGAGATCTACCACTTCTACCATCAGATCTAGACCAGATCTATATATCCCTGCTCCATCGTCGATGCTTCAACCTCCTCCTCCACCAATGACCATGGTAGACTCGGAGTAGTTTAACCTACTGATGCAGCGAATTCAGAGCCTCATCGAAATAGTGCAGGCCATGCGGCAACCTTCGATGGCGGTTCCACCAGAAAATCCACCATCAGAATGTTAGAAATCGATCCCAAGGAGGAGCACTTGGGCTAGCATACCCATTGCCCCTAGAAAGGAGAAATAGAGAGTGGAGGATCCTTGCTTGGATCATGGTTCTTCTTCGGAAGGAACCTTTCCCATCCACAGTCGAAAGCCTTCCAAGACCTACGATCAAAATGACGTCCTCGATTAGAAACTACGAAAGATGGATCGATGGATTAAGAAGCTCGACCATGTCGCCCCGACTTACCATGACGACGTCCACACCGATCCCCCTTTCTCTCTCCAAATTATGTAAGAGCTCATTCTGCCAAACTTCAAGCTCCTCCAATTTGAAAGCTACAATAGAATCTCTGATCCGGTCGATCATCTGAAAGCCTTTCAGACCATGATGCTGCTCCATGGCACACCAGATGCTATATTATGTCGAGCTTTTTCATCTACTTTAAAGAAAGTAGGAAGAAATTGGTACTCAGCATTGAAACTGGGTACGATCTTCTCCTTTGATCAGATGAGCCATCAGTTTATGGCTCACTTCGTCAGCAACCGACGTCTATGCCAAAATTCAAATTTTCTAATGAACATTAAGCAGAAGGAGGAAGAATTCATCCGGACTTATGTCACCTGGTTTAATGCTGCTACATTGGAGGTCCGAAATCTGGACCAGTCAGTTGCGATGGCCACACTCAAGGACGGTTTTCAAAAGAATGATTTGCTGTTCTTTCTGGAGAAAAAGTATTCCAGAGATTTTATCGATCTGTTAGCTCATACTGAGGGATATACCCGAGCGGAAGAAGCCTTCAAGTTGAAGGATGAGGAAGCCACAGGAGAGCGGCATAGACTTGCTATTGATGGAGGGCTGAATGAGGTTCAGTCGCGCTCACGGACTCCCTCCAAGCACAAGCGAGTCCGAACTCCTCCTCGAGCTCGTCGTCAAAGAAGCTTCGATGGAAGGGCACGAAGAAGTTCTACCCTGAAGATTTTACAACTATGCCCCATCCAATGCTCTACAAACGTCAGCCTAAAGCAAGCCAATGGTGCTACCACAGCTAGAACTACCAATGAGGAAGGAACAATAAGAAGATCGACCGCTTTCTGACATCATCAATGCTATCTCTGGGGGGACTTAGAACTTTGGCTAGCCACCATCTCTCAGCCTCAGAGCTAGAAAAAATTTGCTCTGAATTGGAAAAATTCATATGAAATAGAGAAGGTCGTCCGACCTGAAACTTATCGCCTGAAGAAGTTCAGAGGAACAATGCTTTGATGACCTTGAACCTCAAAGAATCAGAGGATGTACTGTCGGTAATTTTTCTTCAATAAAATTCCTCCATTTCAATATTATTATTTTTCGATACAAAAACTATCTGATGATAGGAAAGAAATAATTAATAGTGGCTATGTTAGGAATAAAAGGAAAACCTCGTTCTAACATGAGCAAGTCAAAGGCCTCGTTCATTTTAGACAAGATGAGGAAAGAGGCCCTGATAACGATCCTTATGTGCCCCTACAGTCCATTAAAAATAAGAGGAGAACCTCATCCTAATGCAAGAAAAGTCGAAGGCCTCGTTCATTTTAGACGAATTGAGGGGAGAGACCCTGATAACGACCCTTATGTATCCCCATAGAATAGGAGGAGAACCTTGTCCTAACGTGATCAAAGTCGAAGGTCTCATTCATTTTAGATGAGATGGAAGGAGAGATCCTGACAACGGCCCTTATGTGTCTCCACAATCCATTAGGAACAGGAGGAGAATCTCATCCTAAAGCGAGCAAAATCGAAGGCCTCATTCATTTTAGATGAGATGGAAGGAGAGATCCTGACAATGACCCTTATTTATCCCCATAGTCCATTAGGAACAGGTAGAGAATCTTGTCCTAATATGAGCAAAGTTGAAGGCCTCATACATTTTAGATGAGGTGAGAAGAGAGGCCCTAGCAATGGCCCTTATGTGCCCCCATAGTCCGTTAGGAACAGAAGAAGAACCTCATCCTAATGCAAGCAAAGTTGAAGGCCTCGTTCATTTTAGACGAGGTGAGAAGAGAGGCCCTGACAACGGTCCTTATGTGTCCCCACAGTCCATTAAAAATAGGAGGAGAATCTCGTCCTAATGCGAGCAAAGTTGAAGGCCTCGTTCATTTTAGACGAGATGAGAAGAGAGGCCCTGACAACGATCCTTATGTGCCCCCATAGCCCACTAAGAATAGGAGGAGAACCTCATCCTAACGTGAGCAAAATCGAAGACCTCATTCATTTTAGATGGGATGAAAGAAGAGGCCCCGACAATGGACTCATTATGCCTGACAACGATAGAAGATAAGATTTCCTTCAACCTCGGCTGGAGACAAGATCTCCTCCGAGCTCCAACTTCAACATCAATAGGAGATTAGATCTTCTTCAACCTCGGTTAAAGACAAGATCTCTCCCGAGCTTCAACTTCAATATCAATCTCGACTGGAGATAAGATCTCCCACAAGCTTCAACCGCAACGTCAATAGGAGACAAGATCTCCCTCGACCTCGGCTGGAGACAAGATCTCCCTTGAGCTTCAACTTCAACTTCGACCTTGATTGGAGACAAGATCTTCTCCGAGCTTTAACTTAAATGTCAACCTCGATTGGAGATAAGATCTCCCACAAGCTTCAACCACAACGTTAATAGGAGACAAGATCTCCTCCGAGCCTTAATTTCAACATCAATCACGACTAGAGATAAGATCTTCCTCGAGCTCCAACTTCAACGTCAATAGAAAATTAGATCTTCTTCAAACTTGATTAGAGATAAGATTTTTTTCGAGCTTCAACATCAACGTCAACAGGAGATAAAATCTCCCTCGAGCTTCAACCTCAATGGGTGCAGAGCCCGAAAAAAACTTCGATAGTCACCTTTTTTTGTACTTCCTTCCTTCGAGTTTCAAACTCGAAAGTGGGGGGACTATTGTTGGGGATAAACTCCACTCCCATCGAAGTCCAGCTTGATGCTTAGCCTAATGCAATCGGTAATCACGGAAGAGCTTTGATCGAAAAATCTCCTCCAACGGCCAAACCTTAGCCGAACTCCTTTAGCCGATCGAACTCCTCAATGGTCGAGCCCCAGCCAAGTTCCGCCAGGAGCCAAACTTCTCCCAAACTCCTCCTTCAGTCGGATGCCTACAGGAGCAGAACTCCTTTCAGATTTTTTCTTCAGTCGGACTCCTTTAGGAGCCGAACTCCTTCCGAATTTTTTCTTTAGTTGGATTCCTCTAGGAGCCAAATTCCTTTCGGACTCCTTCAGTCGGATTTCTACAGCAGTCGAACTCCTTCCGATTCTCTCATTCAGTCAGATGCCTACAGAAGTCGAACTTCTTTCAGACTCCTCCTTCGGTCGAATTTTGATAGGAGCCAAACTCGTCCTAGATTTTTTTCTTCGATCGGACTCCTCTAGGAGCCGAACTCCTTTCGAATTTCTCCTTCAGTCAAATTTCTCCAAGAGCCAAACTCCTTTCGGACTCCTCCTTCAGTCAAATTTCTATAGTAGCCAAACTTTTTTTAAACTTTTCCTTCAATCGAACTCCTCCAGGAGTCGAGCTCCTTCTGAATCTCTCTTTCAGTCGGATGCCTATAGAAGCCAAACTCCTTCTGAACTTCTTTAGTCAGATTTCTACAAGAGCCGAACTCTTGGATTTTCTTCTTCAGTCGAACTTCTCTAAGAGCCGAACTTCTTCCGAATTTCTCCTTTAATCAAATTTCTCTAGGAGCCGAACTCCTTCTAGACTCCTCCTTCAATCAGATTTCTATAGGAGCCAAACTCTTATTTTTCTCCTTCAGTCAGATTCCTTTAGGAGCCGAACTCCTTTCGAACTTTTTCTTCAGTCGAATTTCTAAAGAAGCCGAACTCATTCCGAACTTCTTCTTCAGTCGAACTCCTTTAGAAGCTGAACTTCTTCTAAATTTTTTCTTCAGTTGGATGCCTATAGGAGTCAAACTCCTTCCAGACTTTTCTTTCAGCCAAATTTTTTCAAGAGCTGAACTCCTTTCGGACTTCTCCTTCGATCGAACTTCTTTCGGACTTCTCCTTCGACCGAACTCCTTTCAGATTTCTCTTTCAGTCGGATTTCTTAAGAAGCCAAACTCCTTTCAGACTTCTTCTTCAGTCGAATTTCTTCAGTAGATTACTTTTAGATTTCAGCTAGCATTCCTTCCAGATGATCCCCTCTAGCCGTATCCCCTTTAGGAGTCCGAACTTCTATAGAATTGATGTATGTCAAAGCTCTTCACCGATCAACGTCTGTTACCTTTGAACTTTAATTATTGAATTTCAATGAACGATCACTATCAATCTGATGATACCTCTCTCTCCGTACCGAACCCCACGTGGCCCCAAGCGGCACAGTACCGAATAGCTACGGCTGTCACCATCAATCTGCTACAAGCGGCATCCCTCTATGTGGCTTTGAGCGATCAGCTACTGAACGGCTATGGCTATCACTATCAGTCTACTGCAGACGGTGCGCCTCTCACACGGTCCCGAGTAGCCAGCTACTAGATAGCTATGGTTGTCATTATCAGCTCTAAGCTCCGTCTATAAAAAGAAATCCTCCAAATACATTTTTTCTAAGCTCTCTTCTTCTTTTCAAAATGCTATCGAACTCTTTTCTGAGCACTCCATTTCTGTTGGTCAGAAGAGCTGACTTGATCGTCGAAGGATCCTGCTGGAGCCACCACCATCGACTCTGGATGAAATTTTATTTTACAGATCATCGACGACGACCTCATCTTTCTCGACTCCAGCTCGATCTGACGTCAATCAGATTCTATAATAACATCATCTAATTATCTTAATAAGTAAACATTCTTATTTTCCAATGAGAATAAAATGTTCACTTTTAGTCAGATACTTTCTTAATCAAAAATCTTATAACTTGTTAGCAATACGCACAAGTGCACTAGAGTCAGTCCATTAGGAGAATAAAAAATATTTATTAAATTAAATTCAAAACATACATAATAGTAAAGGGTGTTTTTCTTTTGTTGCTACCTTTTATACTTTATGTAGATTTTCTTTAGGTATCTATTCCTTTTGCAGAAGAAGCATTTGATCATCTTATTAATGACATCACTTAATGTCATATTAAATACTTTTTCTCTTTTGCCTTTGATACCTTAGATATATCTTTTCTTTATCTACTTTTCCACCAACTTAATGTGAATCAAAGTTCACGCTCTTTATCTTCTTTTGACTCAATCTCTTCTCCACTCGTACATATATTTGGTCAGTAATTTTTTAACTATTCATTCCTCATTATGTATATTATAGAAGATTTTAAAAGGTTGACCAGTGAGAATAAAATGGACTAAAAGGATATCTGATATAAAAACTTTAATATCAGATTAACTATGCTGCAATGTCTCTCATTTATATAATGTACTCACGAATGCTGACTTTTATCTTAAGAGCTTATTGATTTTTTCTCTATAGCATATATCATAATATGAATCTTATGATATAATCTCCTAATATGCTACTTTAAGTTAAATTTCTTGTAGAGCAAACTGAATCCATTGAATCGCTCATGATTTTTAAAAAGCATTTCTGATATGGTATACTTTCATCCGTAAATGATGAAAATTAATCAACTTGATACACCAAGTCAAAGTCAGCACAACCTAATGTGAGCAATATTTTTTTTATTAATCCATTAAAAAAAATTATGTATGCTGTTATTAATAATTATAAAAATTAATATTATAAATAACACATGCTCATTTTATCATCACATAATGAGACTAATTAAATTTTATCCAAAGTAAATAAATTTTTTTATATTTAACTTTGACAGTAGTAAATTCTAACATTCCTGTGGACAGAGGTGCATCACACATAAAATTTACTAGTACTTTATTAATAAGACTAGTAACATAGATATCAAAAGATAAAAAATTTTCATACCTATGGGTCTAGAAAAAATTCTATCCTCAATACCTAAATTACTATCTTATTTCAATTAAATCACAAAAATAACTACTCCCTATGGATAAAGTAAATTATTTTATGACTTAATTATAATTTTATTCACATACTATTATACTTTATTTTATAATCTTTATATGATATTTATTATATCCAAGATACTGTGGCTATTCTTGAACATAATAAATTCACTAACTTTATATAGTATTGAGCATATTATCAAACATATAATAATAAGCTTGCAATTCTTTATTTGCATATAAATAAATTAGTAGCACAAAAATAAACCATATAATAAGCAAATAAAACTTTTATGCAATAGAACTATATAGCATGACCTTATCATAATTAACAAAGAATCTTTATATAATAAAGTTATTATAGGGACTAAATAATAATCCAAAGATTTTTATATAATAAACCTTATTATAGAGTCTAAAGTATAATTTTACAAGGATCTTTATGCGATTTATTTTTTATTAGGAACTAAATTATAAAAATTTTTAAATTAATTCATTCAATTATAGAAAAGAAATCTTTATGTAATATATTACTTGCGAGGGATTGAATTACAAAAAATTTTCTAAACTTGGTTCAGCCAACTACAGAAAGGGGCTTTATTGAATATTGATTTTATTAGGGGTTAAATTGCAAAATCTTCTGAACCTTATTAAACTAGCTCAATTTGGTCTAGTTTAGTCAATTATAAAAAGGGCTTAGGATTTACTTGATGGATCTAGGTTTAACGGATCTAGGTTGAAATTCGAATCCCGAGACTCGAGATTGTTTCTTCTTCCTCCCTGATTTCCCGATTACTCCCTTAAACATATATGGCCGATGACCTAGATTCACTGGATTCATTGTCGGTGGGCCATCGACTGCTCCCAGCCTCAGGTGGTCATCTCCCAATCGCTGACATGCCGACGATTGCCAATTTTGTGGGAGATCGATAGGGATGGAGATGGAGGGGCCTAAGACGGTGCTCCTCCTACCAAAATTAGGCTCCAATGGCCATCGAAAACCAGCATTGGTGGACCATTGCCCCTTCACCAAGGACCCTCCGCCAGTTCTGCTGGTGATTAGGAGGGGGAACGATCGATTTCCAAGATCCGACCGTTCCTTCTTCTCTCCCCTTTTCTCTTCTCGATCAAACCCAAAACCCTATGCTGGCAAAACCTTCTCCCATCCACCCTTGACAAAGAATGGAAGCATCCTCAATCACCGATGGTCGGTCAAAGATTGTCATCCTGACCATCGGTAAGCCGATGAAAGGCTCCTTTGATGGGTGATGAATGGAGAAGAAGGAGCTCTAAGCAGCGCTCCCCTCCAAATCCTGGTTGGCGGCCTCCCGGGAAGCCCAAATTGGCGGGCCACTGCCATCTCCAACGCCTTTGACAACCCCTTATGCCGGTGCTTGAAAAGATAATCGTCGATAAACTAGATCTGGCATTTTTTTGATCGATGATGGGTTTTCAAAGGAAAAGTTCGCCGACAGTTCGGAGGTCTGGCCACCGTCTTAGGGCTTTTTGTTGGAAATGTGTTGCAAAGCCAATCGTCAGTCTATTGATAGTTGGATCATATATTTATAATTATATATAAATTATAAATTAATAAAAATTATTTTAATATTTTTTATCATAAATTCTATTGTCTTCTAATGAACTCTTGTATTGTGATGATGTCCTTAGAACTATCTAGATTCGACAAAGAAAGATTTATTATTTAGTTCTTAAATAGTTCACGACTAAATGATACGTTGTTCCTTAGGACAACAATATTTATCAAGTATAAATCATTGTATGCCATATAGATTGATTGTCCTCATAATCAAGAAGTGTTGAGACACTGATATGGCATGCAAGTGAGATGTATGGGTACATCTGTACTGAACATGATCAACTCTGAGGCTTTTCTCCTATCAAGATTAGCTTCGATAGAATATGGATATAAATATCCCTCCAATCTGAGATCACCATGATGACTTTCAAGCAATCACTATATTTTGGTGTCAGACTATCTAAATTTTTAATTCAATGATGGAAGATTTCTGAGCACAGTTAAGTACTTATGGAGTCAGTGCTTGTATCAAGATGGGATTGACCACTTTTGATTTCAAGAGCTGTGTTCAATTATATTTTAATTTAGCAAAATCTTGATCAAGATAGTCTTAGTGAGGAGTCATGGGACTAATTACTTTAAGACGCGATATGAATATATTTTTTAGGATTGACAGTCTAATCCTGAGTCATCTATTACATAGAGATCATAGGGATAAATTATACGATAACCATATTCGCATAGGTTCTGAATGTTGTGATTATGATTATTTGACCTATCTGGACGTCGGGTATCATTGCTAGATGGTCATTTAGATTAGTATAGAAATTGATTTCTATGCTACCAACTTAGGTTCGGATCTACGGGGTCACACACATTGATTTCTATATGATCTGATGGTTGATCAAGAGTTTTATTGGTTTGAGACTCTATAATCAAGAGTCCTACTGGACTAAAACTCTATGATCAAGAATCCTACTGGACTGGGACTCTGAGTCCTACTTGTCTGGGACTCTCTGATTAAGAGTCCCATTGGTCTGAGACTTTATAGTCAAGAGTTTTACTGAACTGAAACTTTATGATTAAGAGTTCTACTAGATTGAAACTCTGAGTCCTACTTATCTAAGACTCTCTGATCATAAGTCCTGATAATCTAGGACACTATGGTCAAAAGTCCTATTGGATTGGGACTCTATAAGCAAGAGACCTACTGGACTAGGACTCTGAGTTCTACTCATCTAAAATTCTCTGATCAAGAGTTCTACTAGTTTAGAACTCTATGATTGTGAGTTTGATTCATTTGGGATACTGAATTCAAGAGTCTCACTGATTTAGAACTCTTCAAGAGTTTCATGTTGATAGGACTCTATTGCCCAATAATCCATTCAATTTGAATTCAGATATTTTTTGAGAATTAATTAGTAATTTGATTACTAATTAGCTTAATTTGATTGAGTGATGAGGATTTGATCAAGTTTAATTGAATTTAATTTGATTGGATTTGATCTGATTAGGTCATGAGATGACCTAATCGCTATGGGAGTTTTGATCCTAATTTGATCAGGACGTAGATCTAATTAATTTTTAATTTAATTAAAATTTTATTAAATTAAGCTAAGCCTAATTTGATTGGATTTAATCTAGTTTAATTGGATTTAGATTAATTGATTTGGTTGAAACCAATTAGGACCAAGTCAAATAAAGTTTGAATTCAAATTCTCCCATGCATCCACCATTTTTGACTTTTCCACTTTGCTTTCCACGCCCTCCCTTTTATTTATCAAATATTTTTTAAGAAATAAAAATATACACATAGAAGGAGAGTCCTTCTGCACGTTAAATACAAGGGAGGGGGCATTGGATAAGGATAAGAGGCTCATTTAATTTTTGAAATCAGTTGAGTGGTTAAAACCTCTCAACCACTCAATTCTTATCATTTTCTATGTTATTTTCTTATAATATTCATATCAATAAATTATAAGAATTTTTGTGCATGTATGAGAAGGAGTTAGCATTATGTGGTAAAAATTTTAGAGTGTTTGGACATTAGTTATGGGCGAAAAAAATCTTGGAGTGAAGATGAATAGGATCCTATAGCACCTTTCTTTTCCTTTATACCTCTCTTCTCTTATGATTTTTATTCCTAAGGATATTTTATTTTTAGATATGATCTAAATAGAGATTATAGATATAAAAGTTATCTTTTCATGAAAATTTATTTCATAAAAAAACTCCATACAGAGAGGACGTGATAGAATTTTTAGTATGTCAAGATTTTTGGGCCGAGTGAAATCCTAGATTTGGGAATCTAGGTTCGGATAGAGAGATCGAGTGCTGTGAGCATTGGATCATCACCAAATTTGAAACACATCTTCATCATCTTCTAATATTTATATTTTAATTTTTTAAAATATCTAAAAAGTTAGAAAGTATACGATCGATCGGATCGATCATGATTAGTCATCAAAGGCCCCAGCGAGGAGCTAGCACTCCAGTAGGGTTGATCGGGATCAGAAGCTCCATGTAGACCAACCGTAGAGGTCGGACATATGTGCGACTGTGATATGATACCAGAGCATTATCTGGTAGACTCAGATTGCAGTGATCAACTATCCGCAAAAAGGTATTATGTTCTAAATACATAGATGTAGTAAATAATTTATTACATAGTTTTATTTTCAGATCTATTGATGTATGCATGCATATTATATTTAGATCTTAATATGTAGAGTTAAATAATCTGATATGATCAGTAAATAATTTATTAGATTAATTATTTTTTACTATATCATTGCTATTTTTAAAATATTTTTTGAAAGTAGCATGGCAAATCCTGCACTTCTTCTTCACTTTAAATAAAATATTTTTTTTATTTAATCCAAAAATAGATCTATGGATCCGATGGTTATTGGAGGAAGAAATAATGATCACTTTTATTTTTTATTTTATTTATAAATAATAAACTTTAATATGCTAAGAATAAAAATAAAATATGACATATCATTGACTGAATAAAATAGCATGAAGATGGCTCTGATACCATTTACTATAGAAAATCATAATTTTTAATATAGAAAATCATACCTCCAACCGTTGTTGTCAAAAGTTTTGAATAAATTCTCGATCCAAAGCTTGCAACTGCAATGATCTGCAACCTTTGATCACAAAAAAAATATCTGGATGCTTCTCACGAGCGACGAGCAGCGTCTTGATTTTTCTAATTCTACTCTGAGTATACCCGATGGAGAAGATCTTATAAACTCTCGGATGAGTAGGAAACTAAGTTAATAAACATTCTTTTATAATATATCTCATCCATCAGAGGTAGTATCTAAATCAATCGCAAAGACTGGAGATGGACGGTATTCACGATGGTTGAATAGAGCTTAAATTCATCAAACTATCTAATATATCTCTATTACTTTATTGAAGATTTATCTTTAGTTAAAGTTTAGATTAATTAAAATATATAAAATAAAATCTAATACATGTTAGTATGGGCCAGATCTAGATGGACCTAATTTAGAAAGATCATAATACTATGTTGTGTAATAAGTGAGACGTGATCTCATAAATCATGTTGTAAAAAAGGATCAATCGTTCTTTCGCCCAAAGGATAAAACCCACAGCCACATATAGATATACTTTTTAATTAGATCCTCTTTTCGATGAAGCGATACATAGGCTCGGCAAAAGAAAGATGCCTATCGATTGTTCATCTCTATTGCGGTTGATCCACCTGTGCCTGCGAATCAACGCCAAAAAACCTGCAAGGACAAGTCTACACTGACTAAAGTTGGCTCCAACGGAGATTCTCTGATTTTTAAGTTAGTAGAATGGACTAATCGAATAGGAATCTGAGAGCAAAGTAATAGAAATTACTCTAAAAGTATTAGATGTCCTCCTCAAACTGATCAGGTTATCTTTCTTTTATAGGTATTGAAGTGATAACCGCTGAGTACGTGGATCCTTTTTTCTTCGATGTAGTATGATCGTTGATGAGTAATTAAAACTATCCACTAATCATCATTGCCTGCTTCTCGGAGGTAATTTTGTAGCACCGATCGAAAGTTCGATAGATTATTTGGAGAGCTTTCATCGGTTAATCGACTGATTTGGAGTCGATCGATCATCGATCGATCGGCTAATTCTATGTCGATGGGTCGTTGGTCAGTTGATTTTGTACCGACAGATTATCGATCAACCATCTGTGTCCATCGATCATCGATCGACTGACTTTGTGCCAATCGATCGTTGGTCAAAGGATTTTAAGCCGATTGTTGCCTTAATGATTTTCAACCGATGGTTAGTTGATCGAAAGAAGTAATCATCGATTGTTGATTGTCAGTCCGATTATCCAACAGATGATCATATGTCGGTGCTCCTATCAATGTATCTATGGGATAGTTGATGGAGCAGTCTTCTCAACGGCGATGATTGATCGGATGTTAATTATCGTCTTTCAACTAATTGATCAACAATCAGCTGGATTAGTGAAATGTCGATCATCGAGTCGATCGATAGGTGGCTCATCGAATAACTCATCGACGATCCATCATCCATCGTCAGCCAATGAACATCCATCGATGTCCGATGGTCTATTGGTTGGGTTGGTGAGTCGGACGGTAGATTGATAGCCCCCAACAGTTGCCCCCCACTTTGAAGTTTGGTGTAATGATTTTGTACTTTGCACTGAATGCAGGGAGTCAACATATGGCATTGCTTCGAGCTTCATTCTTTCATCTATCATTAATGATTGCCCATCGTTCAGTAGTCAAATTTGAACTAACATCATCCATCAGCTTTTGATTTATCTTTGTCAAACGAGTTGAGCTTTTCTGATTTAGTCTAGATGAACAAAGTTCATCTGTAAAAATTTTGGTTGATCGGTTGTCAGCTGATCATTAGTCAATTTCATGTAACTAATCATCGGCTAGTTTTTAATTAACTTAAAGTCAGTTTTCTAACCAGCCAATACTTAGTCGTTTGTTTAGATATTCATAGGTGGGGGATAAGCCAACCTCGTATTGGTTTCTATCCGACTTTTAGTCGATTTTTTATCAACCAATACTTGATCGTTGTTGAGATATTCATAGGTTAGGGATAAGCCAATCTTGTGTTGGTTTGTAACCGACTTTTAGTCAATTTTTTATCAATCAATACTTGATCGTTGTTGAGATATTCATAGGTCGGGGATAAGCCAACCTCGTGTTGGTTTCTAATCAATTTTTAGTTATTTTTTTTATCAATCAATACTTGATCATTTATTGAGATATTCATAGGTCAGGGATAAGCCAACCTTGTACTGGTTTTTAACCAACTTTTAGTTGGTTTTTTACCAACCAATACTTGATCATTTGTTGAGATATTCATAGCTCGAGGATAAGCTAATCTTGTGTTAGTTTTTAACCAATTTTAAGTTGATTTTTTATCAATCAATACTTGATCATTTGTTGGGATATTCATAGGTTAGGGATAAGCCAATCTCGTGTTGGTTTTTAACTGACTTTTAGTCAGTTTTTTACCAACCAATACTTGATCGTTGTTGAGATATTCATAGGTTGGGGATAAGCCAATCTTGTGTTGGTTTCTAACCGACTTTTAGTCAGTTTTTTACCAACCAATACTTGATCGTTATTGAGATATTCATAGGTCAGGGATAAGCCAATCTCGTGTTGGTTTCTAACTGATTTTTTGTTGATTTTTAATTAACCAATATTTGATTATTTGTTGAGATATTCATAGGTCGGGGATAAGCCAATCTTGTGTTATTTTTTAACCAACTTTTAGTTGATTTTTTACCAACCAATACTTGATCATTTGTTGAGATATTCATAGGTCGAGGATAAGCCAATCTCATGTTGGTTTCTAACCAACTTTTAGTCAATTTTTTATCAATCAATACTTGATCATTTATTAAGATATTCATAGGTTGGGGATAAGCCAACATTGTGTTGGTTTCTAACTAACTTTTAGTCAATTTTTTATCAACCAATACTTAGTCATGACGATCGGGTGCAAGCCAACTGTCCCTCAATTCGACCATAGCTAATCAATAAAGATTGTGTTCTTTACTAGTCGGGATAAACCAACTAGTTCACAACCAGTAGCTTGACACTTTGTTTCTTTATTATTTCATAAAAAAGTTATGCATCGATATTATCTATTGATCTATCAGCTATTTGAGTTGTAGAAGATAGTCTCCTTTTCGATCGATCGATTGTTATATCGTAGGGGACTGACTTATCTTGATCAACTGCATCGACTGTTTAAGATGTGCCGACCTGTAGTCTTCTTTGAAAGAAATACTGATTGATGATCACCATCCATCAGTCGGTTGTTGAATCATGCCGACTATGGTATGCCGACCATCGGTCGGTTGTAATATTTAGTCGATGGAAAGCTTGTCCACTTTTTCATCGATGATCTTCTGTCGCTCGAGAGCGAATGATCATTTCTTAGTCGATTCTTCTTTCGATGTTGTCTTCTGACCTTTGGTCATCCAGAGATCATGTTGATCATCCCGATCGTCGATTGATTTGGATGAATCTCCTCTGATGCTGGTGGTTGATCGACATGGAGCTGGGTCAGGTGATCGACCCAAAACTTAGCAAGAAATCCTTATCGAATGAGAACTTCGATCTCATCCTTCAACTGAAAGCACTATTCGATAACGTAACCATAGTTGCAATAAAATCGACAGTACTTTCTCTTGTCCTTACCTCTGTTCTTCATCGGTGGGGGTCAGCGAAGGTAATTCTTTTTTTCAATCTCCATCAAGATTTGCGCACGTAGAGTGGAGAGAGGAGTGTAAGTGTCATATCGACTCTTCATATTGGTCGGCATAGGATTCAGTAGGAAAGATGCCGCTTCTTTGTTTGGAATGGGTCGATTGTATCTAGCTGAAGCATCGTTCTTTCGTTATTTCTTCTTTTGATCCTTTTCATTTTATTGGTGTTGGTCAGAAAAGTACCTTCTTTTGCACGAATGTATTTGTCAATGTGCTCCAAAAGTTTGGCATAAGTTCAGGGATGGTTCTTATCCAGCGAGTAGGTGAACCGAGAATCCTGCAGACTCTGCTTCATGGCCAAGATGGCCACATCCTCATTGAGGTTTCAGACCTCAAGCATGGTGGTATTAAAATATATCACGAAGGCCCATAGAGTTTCTTCCTCTCCTTGCTTGATCGAGAAGAGATTGTCGAAAGTTCATGGTATCCTTCTACTAGTGCTAAAGTGAGCCACGAAGGAGTCTTCGAGTTGCTCGAAAGAGTCGATGCTTTTCGACCGGAGCCCAAAATATCAAGCTCGAGTAGCTTTTCGAAGGATGGTCGAAAAGTCGATACATATGAGGACATCGTTTGCCCCCTGGATTATTATGAGAGCCTTGTAGCTCTAGAGATGATTGACTGGATCGGTGGAGCCGTCATATGGCTCCACTTGCGGCATTTTGAACTATGATGAAATTGATTCGTTCAGGATGCGCGGGGAGAAAAGAGTAGTCTAGATGTTGAGTCCCTTTGAGGACCCCCCCTTTCGCATCCTCTTGGATCCGAGCCAGTTGATGATCGATTTCTTTGGGCTTTTGCTCCTAGATATCAAATCGATGTTGGCGAGGTGTCCCCGGGGTTGATCCTCTTGAGGAGCTGGTTGAGGAAGAAGTGGTTGAATTCCAAGGGGCTTTCTCCTTATGCTGATCTTGATAAGAAGACAAAAAAATGGAGCATCATGATCGATGGGTGGTCCCTCGCGAATGATGGAAAGATAGAGTTTTCATTCGACGAGAGCATCGAGATGGTCACTCCAGTGAAGGGGAGGTGGAGCACCTCAATACATGGCAACTGTGTCTAGATGGCACCACCTGTACCATCGATCCTTCAGCCGCCATGCGTGGCTGTTGCTGAAGGCTGTGTACAGCCTCCGTTAATATTCGGACCTACTATGTTAGTGTAGCTAGTTGCTGGACTTGTGCGTCCATCATGACCGCTGGATGCGAAGAGCCCGATTCTGCCACTGATGGCGGTAGAGGGGGAAGTACTTCTCGTCAGGATGACTGTCCATTGGAACCGAGCGAGTTGCGAACGTGCATTTTCATCATTATAATAGATGACAAAAATTTACTAATCATTTTCGATCTTTCCCTACTTGGCGCGCAAATCTATTGCGGCTGATCCACCTGCGTCTGTGAATCAATGCCAAAAAATTTACAAGAACAAGTTCGTACTAACTAAAGTTGGGTCCGATGGGGACCTTCCGATGCTTAAGTTAGTAGGATAGACTGATCGAATAGAAATCTGAGAGCAAAATAATAGAGATTGCTTTAAAAGTATTAGATGTCTTTCTCAAACTGACCAGGTTACCTTCCTTTTATAGATATCGGAGTGATAACCACTGAGTACATGGGTCTCTATTTTTTTGGTGTAGTATGATCATGGATGAGTAATTAAAACTATCTATTAATCATCGTTGCTTGCTCTTCTCGAAGACGGTTTTGTAGAGCCGATCGAAAGTCGGATAGATTGTTTGAAGAGCTTCCGTTGGTTAATAGAGCCGATTGATCATCGATCGGGCGGTTAATTCTGTGCCGATGAATCATCAGTCGGTTGATTTTATGTCAATAGATCGTCGATCGGCTGTCTTTGTATCCACTGATCATCAATCGACTGACTTTGTGCCAATCGATCGTTGGTCAAAGTGATATAAGCCGATTGTTGCTTTAATGATTTTCGATCGATGGTTAGTCGGTTGGAACAAGTTGTCAGTTATCAGTTTGATGATCCATCAGATGGTCATATGTTGATGTTTCTATCAATGTATCGATGGGACAGTTGATGGAGCAGCCTTTGTTCTTCAACTAATTGATCAACAGTCAACTGAGTTAGTAGAACGTCGATCGTCGAGTCGATCGATCGATGATTTATCGAGTAACTCGCCGATCATCCATCGTTCATCGTTGATCATCAGTTGATGAATATTCATCGGTGTTCGATGGCCTATTGGCTAGATTGGTAAATCAAATGGCAGGTTGATTGCCTTCAATAATCTCCTTCTTTAAAAGGTATATCCGTTAGAAGGTCAATAAGATTGCAAATTGGATGATTTTCTTAGGTATCGTGGACAAACTCTGCATCTGCTCAGAGGGTGTTCAGAAATGTTGTATTTTCTTTTTGTTGATTTATGCAGGATGATGTGAAACGTCGGTTTAGGAGGAAAAAAAAAAAAGCCTACGGTAAAGTAATTTCTCCAAGCGTCATGCGGCAATTCAGTAGAAAAGAGCGTTATTCTATATTTATTGGTTTATTATTTTTGCAAGATTGGCAGCTAAATTAGTGCTGCCATCGGGTTTTGTTTTTTGTTGTTTTATATTTTAGTCCCGCTGCAATTGTTTCGCCTACATCCAATTCCTCGACGTTTAGCATCTCCAATTTCGAGGCTAAGTGGAGACAAAAAGTGGGGGCCGATCGAGATGGAGACTTCCCTTTGGTGGTTCTCCGGACGCGGACGATCGGTCAAAAAAAAGGTCAGCTTTTAAGGCATCCAGCGGTCGGCCGTAGCCAACGAAGTCGTCTCACGGTCGAACAGCGGCTAATTTACGGCGTCCATGCCTAACGTTTCCCGGTCCTCGTCCGCCCTTTTCCCAGGGGGACACGGATTGACCTAACGAGCAAAGCGAGAGGAAAAAGAACTGAAGGATCGATCGGCGCGTGATCGGTTGCTCCCCACCGAACCTCGCGTCGTTTGTCGGTACATCTCCGGCTAGTGAATGGTGATGAAGCTCCATCGTCCGGTAGAATCATCAAGCTCTGTTGATTTCCGTCCGAGATCGAGCTCAGGTTAACACTGCAGGCAATTGTGCAGTGGGGAATGTCATCATGGCCGTTTGATTGTGATAATGCACAGAATGGCCCCTGTCATGACTCCATTGTCTGGTCTCGGGCATCGCCAGCTTTACATGAAGACACGTTGGATTCGCAAAAAAATGCAACGCTGACACCTACAGATTTTGATTGGCCGCAAGTGAATTGAATGAAAATTCTTGTCTTACCGAAGGACGTCACACCGAGCTCGTTTCATTTCCAATGCTCGTGATTGCACAAAAGAGATCGAAAGCAGGTGGCACATTGCACATCCTTGCATGTGACGCTGTCAGTAAAATAGCATAGCTGGTGGAAAGATGATTAGGTCTCGTGCCTTCTCCCGCGAAGAAAGCATGTTTGATTGCATGATTGGATGGCAATCGTTGCTGCAAGCTAAGAGCTTACAAAATTTGAATCCAAAACACAATGCCATGCCGTGGGACAAGAGTACTAATCAAACCTGGTATTTAAAATACAGAGAATCCACCATTTTGCTCGTTCCCATTGATGAGGACAGCTGCATTGCAAAGACAACAACAGCTATATTTTATTAGGCAAGAAGAAGAGAGGAGGCCAGAAACACCGCACTCACAGCATGCTTTCCTCTTCTTCTTGCTGGAAACTCTCCTTCAGTGGTGCCAGGCTCAGCCTCCTTGTCAGGAAATTTTGAGCTCAATTTGGTTTCTACTTGCTTTTTAGGAGCTGGATATCTAATTTTAACCAGCATCCATATGTATGGCCTTCTGGTCTACCTTCAATGCAATTGTGACAGATAAAATATCAAGGAAGTCAACCTGCTGTGGATGGCTGCTACAGATTTTTCCTTTTAATTTATTACATTTCCGGATGCTTATGGATGTATTTATTTTAGAATAGTTTAATAACTCCGGTTTATCCAAAATGAGAAAAATTAACAAAGGCTAAGGCGTTTGAAGTCATCATTTTGCTTGTCCGTACCCCACGGGATGGACGAGACTTTGCAATCAGAGAAAAGCAGTGTCAAATCATCCTCAGTTATATGCCATGACAAATTTCCGACATAGAATCTGTTGTAGGCTAGGCTTGTAGCCCGCCACAATCTCAGGTGCGAACGAAATCTGATGTCTGGGTGCGGTTGGCTTTAGGAAGTTGCATCTTTAGATATAAAATCCTCTCCCGAATTTTATTGGTTCACACTGTTAGTCACAGACGGTAAAGTGAAAGAAAAGGCAGTGATTAAAGAGAAATTTGCTTACATATCCAGAACCATCAAGAGCTAAAGCCCTTTTTGCGGCAGCTTGCGTCTGAAACAAGAAACGGTCAGCCACCTGATAACCCATAGCTGGCAGATGATCAAGGAGTTTGCGTGCAAACGAGCAAGTTTTGTTGTGTGTCGACAGAAATCTAATTAGAGCAGCCACAAAAGCTACAGATATGGGATGACCACCGTTTCCTTCTTATCCTCTATATATTGGAGCACTAATTCAGCGGAACAAAGATATCTATCTGATGAAAATCTAGAATCATTGCAGGGAATCGAATAAAACATGCATTGTATCAAAATCTAGCGAAAGTTCATGTAGCCTTGCAAGTGTCAGCGGGATCGTGAAAAAGTTCACACGGTTATCAATTATAGCAGCAAGATGATCAGTGTATAAGGTAATTTGGAGCAGTCAGAAGAAATAAACTGCTTTTAACCTCATCCATTTGTTCCAGAATTCCGTAATCATGCACAATTAACAAGTTATTTTGTCAGAATGCTCAGTAAGAAAATCACGCGTGTTGATGTAGGAACTGATCGTCGCCAAATTCAGCTGAAGTGAAAGTGGACGAGGTCGTCATCGGAGACCTACAAAATAAAGTTCCGCTCAGAGCTGATGGAGGGTGGCTCCGGTAGGATCCTCTAACGATCAAGTTAGTTCTGACCAACAGGAATGAAGTGCTCAGGGATGAATTTCGCAGAGCTTAGAGAAGGAGAGGAGAGCTTAAAGCTTAGAGTTAGTGTATCTGGAGAATCCTTTTTATAGATGGAGTTTGATGGTGACAGCTATAGCCGCGTGGTAGTGGACCGCTCGAGATCCGACGAAGTCAGTCCCAGGAAAAGGCACTGTCTGCAGCGCCGCGTGCAACGGATTGATGATGACAGTCATCGCCGCCTGGTAGCGGATCGCTGTCGCCTGCAGCAGACTGATGGTGATGACTATAACTGTCTTGATACTGAGCTGCTTGAGACCGAATGAAGGGTTAAAGAGCTTTGACGTGTACCCATTTCGAAGGAGTTCGAACTCCCGAAGGAAATATGGCTGGAGAGGGTCGTCCGGGAGGAATAATAGCTGAAGGAGTTCGGAAGAAGTTTGGCTTCCATAGGGGTTCGTCTGAATGAGGGATCCAGGAATTCGACTGAAGGAGGTGTTTGGAAGGAGTCCGGCCCTTGGAGAAGTCCGATCGAGAGGATGCTTGGAGGGAGTTCGGCTCCCGCAGGCATCTAACTGGAAGAGCGCGGAGGAAGTTCGACTCTCGCGGGAGTCAGACTGAAGCTCGGCTACTGAGCAGTTCGGCCGGATGAAGGAGTTCGGCTCAGGCTCGGCCGTGGAGAGTCCGACTGAAGTGCGGCCACTGAAGAGCTTGGCCAGGGCGCAACCGTTGAGGAGTTCGACCGAAGGGGGAGCTCGGAAGGAGTTCAGCTCAGGCCCGGCCGTGGAGAGTCCGACTAGAACTCGATCGCTGAGGAGTTCAGAAGGAGTTTGGCTTAGGCCCGACCATGAAGAATTCGATTGGAGCTCGGCCGTTGAGGAGCTTGGTCAGGGCGCAATCGCTGAGGAGTTCGATCGAAGGAAAAGCTTGGAGGAAGTTCGGCTCAGGCCCGATCGTGGAGAATTCGAAGGAGCTCAACCGCTGAGGCTCTTCCATGGCTATCGATTGCGTTAGGCTGAGCATCGAACTAGACTTCGATGAAAACAAAATTTATTCCAAACAATGTGCAAACCTAGGTTTATAACAATAGATTATTAGTTTGATAATCTAAAATTTGTTATTCTTCATTTTAAAGAAAAAACAACTTAAACTAAGCAAAGCATTAGCCACGCTTGACAGCTGACAAGTCACTTTTATGTGCGCATACTACATGTATATATTCCTTTTTTTTTTTTTTCTTTTAATATCCAAAGTCAAAAGAGATCATTTATGGTTTGTTCAGGATCGGACTCAAAATCCTATACCGACAAAATTATAGAATTATAGATTAGACTATGTCTATATTCATAAATAGTTTTGAAGTAGGCTGACCTGAATGGATCAGCCCATTCTAAAGTTATTTTTGAATATTTATGAATATAGGTCCAACCCAGCCTATAATTTTATGACTCTACTGGTTGTAATAACCTAACTTATGAATCTTACAAAATTTTAAGCCTAATTATTGGAATAGTTCTTTAGAGGAAAATATGAGCAGGATATTTAAGATGCCCCATAATAATAGTTGTATGATATATTACATACGGTAGGGATGTATATGTTCTATAGCTATGAATGTTGCAAACTTATAGTAAGATAATCATGTTCACTCCCACATGTTAATGTTGACAAAATATATAATCATATTGACAAATTTGTGATACCCTAACTAAAATGCTCTATAATAACCATCGGAATATCATCTCATCCCAGATGTTAAGAGGCATCCATCATATGTGTCATTGTATCAACTTCATCAAAATGTTTTGGCAGCAATGAACCATATGTTGTATGGACAGATAACTTGAGAATAAAATCTATTCTACTACAATGTGATGGTAATATAATAAAAATAATAAATTTGCAAAACCTAGTGTAAGAAGGAAATTTGAGCAAGCAATAGAAAAGTGAATCAAATTCCATAGAAGCCACTACCTTACATGGTCAAAGGGAATGTGGTCAACAACTAATCAATAGCAAGAAGTGAGTGCATTTATCACAATGAAAAAGAGAAAAGAAAAGACAAATAATAAGGCACCAAGACAGAGACCTATTGTTGCAAGGTAAACAAAGAAGGGAGGGAGAAAAGAAAAAAGAAGAGGGCATCAATTGTCCCCTCCATCAGGCTAGCTCCTTCTCATGCTTACAGTACATGCTCTAAATCAATTTAATCTGTAACATTATAACCGAGAAATTGATAGGTATCAGTGATACGGAGAGCACAAAATCCGATATTTTAGTTGAATGGCGCCACAACAAGCAATGTTTCCTTTTGTACACTTAGCACAAGCAGAATATATATGATACAATTCATGGATTTTGTAAAGGAAAAGCTTTCATGTCATAATAATTCAAGAACATATGTAATAGCTTCCATTTCATAATCAATCAATGGCTTATATTTATTTTTAAGTATCCAAGGACTTGGTAACATTTTTCATCAACATATTTCATATAGTGGCATATGTGTTGCAGATTGATGTAAACCCTAGGACTCTTTTAAGTAATTTAGATAATCAATGAGAGGTTTAAAACAAATTTTCTTAACATATCATTTACAAAGCGAAGGCGATGATTTCCCGCTAACTTAATATTGCCTTTTGTAACTTGGGGAGTTGTTGACAAAATTTTAGTTAGGGAAGTAGAGAAGAATTTTACACTGCAGCACTATGTTTTTAGTTCTTTTTGTGCAATATGTTCCAGTGTTAAGCTACAAATTGAGCCAAACAAAAAAAGTCCTCTATTTACCGCAAAAAAAAAAAAAAAAAAAATCCTCCACCGGCATAATTCTTTACCATCTAGATTTCGCCACGTGGACTACAATTACATCTCGATCGTTCTTTGTGGAGGAAAAACACCACCATTTCAAAATTCGAATCACACCAAAAGGGCAAGCCCCTGCAACTCCCAACGGCCATAGAGCGTCCTTGTCTCTATGACCTACTGTTAAGTGTTCGAACACCAGAGCGGAAGAAGAGATTTAAAAGGAAGAGGGGGAAAAAAAATGGTTCTTTTCTGTTCTCGATAGTTTCTCTGATTCAAGCTAGGGTTCCTCCGAGGTTACCTTCTTCGTCTTCAGGTATACGAGAAAAGTCTAGACGAAAGAAAGCTCCGATCTCTCTCTCCCTCTCTCGTTTTCGGTTAGAAATTCAAGTTTCGCATGATTTCTTGGCCAAAATATATTTCTTTCTTTGAAATTAAGGTTATCTTTTCTTGGTTTTTGATTCTATTATTGTTTTCTGATGCTCAAATAGGGTTTGTAGAGGAGTTTCTCGGGAATCTCGGCGATCATGTATGCCACTCCCAATCGGAGACTAGGGTTTTCCTCCTTACCTCCAAATCCGGCTCCATTTCTAACTCCCCGCCCCGAGAAGCGGCCGTTTGATCTTAGATGGACCGATGGGGGTTCTGCCTCCAGCCGGAACGACAGAGATAGGGAGGTCAACATTCAAGTGATGCTCAGATGCCGGTTAGCTTTTGCTCACTGATATATCATCGCTTTCTCTAATTTCTCAGTTATTTTACTTATCTTTGAAGAAAATTTGATCTTTGAGATTTGGTGATATGATTTTTAATTCACGTGAGAGATAGTTGGCAGCACGCGTACCTGTCATTGTTAAATGCAGAATTATTTGGAATGCTTGAAGCTTTTATGTTTAACTAGTGGTGGGAAATTCAGGACTGGAGGCTTGGTTCTTGTTTTCATATTTTAGAACTAAGATATCGATACAGTGTAGACTTTAATATTTGATGAAGGAGTTTGAAGAGCTTCTGTATTGGATGACTAACCAGGCCGTTAACTGATGAAGAACAACGGCTGAATGTTCAAAAGGTGGTCTCTTGCAATGAACAAAAGAACGAGGTGACGGTTTTGCAGAGTTTAGTGAACAGGCAACTTGATAAGACTTTTACCTTTGATAAGGTATGCCATTGTTCATTTTTGGTTATGATTTATCTTCTATAATGGCCTATTAGTGCAATGCTGCTTTTGTTCTTTCCTCTTCTTCTTTTACTTTTGGTGATGTAAATTGTTCTTTCTTTTTATTTTTCGTATGTAACTTCTTTTTGGCAGATATTTGGGTCCAAAGTTCAACAAAGATCGGTATATGACCATGCTATTGCGCCCATTGTTAATGATGTTCTTGAGGGCTTCAACTGCACTGTTTTTGCTTATGGGCAGACAGGCACAGGGAAAACATACACAATGGAGGGGGGAATGAAGCATAAGGTACATGATAGTGATTTGAGTTGATTAGTTGAATATTTCTGGAAAAAAAAAAAAGACTTGGTGACCGAGCTTTTGTATGTCCATCTATTCTAGGGTGGAGATCTATCTTCCGATGCTGGTGTGATTCCAAGGGCTGTCCGCCATATTTTTGATACTTTGGAAGCACAGAAAGCTGATTATAATATGAAAGTCACTTTCTTAGAGCTATACAATGAAGAAATCACTGATTTGTTAGCTCCTGAGGACCATACTAGATTTACAGAAGACAGACAAAGGAGACCGATTTCTTTGATGGAAGATGGGAAGGGTGGTGCAGTTATCAGGGGTCTTGAAGAGGTGGCTGTCTACAGTGCTAATGAAATTTACAAGCTCTTAGAACATGGATCTGCTAGGAGGCGCACAGCAGATACTTTGTTAAACAAGCAGAGCAGGTACTGTCTATTCCATCACGATCATCATGGATTCGAAAAATCTTGTACGAATTAGTCAACAAAGTTGAATTTGTCATGCAGCCGATCTCATTCTGTTTTTTCTATAACGATCCATGTGAAAGAAGTGGCAAGAGGAAATGAGGAGCTCATAAAATGTGGTAGGCTTCACCTCGTCGACTTGGCAGGCTCAGAAAATATATCCCGATCTGGTTCAAGAGAGGTACCTATTTACAGAAGAACAGCTGGTCCTTTGCAGTGAAGACTTATCTTGCTCTGTGAGATGCCCAATATCAAATGATGTGCTGGGTCTCATGCCAAAGTTGATCTTCTCCTATAGAAGATATTCTTATACCATTTTTCCATTGCCTAAGAGTTAACAGAACTTGGTTTCCTTTCCCAGATGGCAGCTTCTTAGCTTTGGAGTGTATTAGAGTGGTTCTCTAGCTGCCATAACTTGTTATGCTTTTCTACTAGCTAATCATTTTTTAGTTACAAGTTTTATTTTACTCTAGCTTCCTAAATTGGTAGTTGCCTTCATTTGTAATTTCCTTTGCTTGGCTTCCCAGGTCCGCCTGCTTACCCTTCTCAATCTACTTGGAACTGAAGGACTGAATGTTGACAGTTCTAGCAATGCAATGTTTCCACCAAAGGATGCCATCCATTATTCACTAGTGCTGAAAATTATGTAATTAAATAGATCCCATCGGTTTTAAAAAAAGTGCTAGCTAAATCTTAGCTTTCCTGAGAGTGTTGAAAAGTTTTAATTGCAGAATGAGTCCATGAATGGATGCCATCAATTATACACACCAGTGCTGAAAATTCTGGAAACAAATAGGTACCGCCATTCTTTAAAATGTTTTTGAACTGTTGAAGTTCCATTTTCTCGATGTAGATGGAAGCTTCTACGAAGAACTAAACTTCATAAAGTTTTAGATGAAAAGCTGTGAGGTAGGGGTTATGTTTGCTGAAAACCTCATTAGCGGTCAGCTGTTAGTTCGAATTTGTTCAATCTGGTGAATGATGCCAATGAAGATGCATGGTTAGCAGCCTGATCTCGTTAAGTAGCTTGTAGGAATTGTGTTTTGTCTTGTATTTTTGTTTCTAATGTTTTGTGTTCATATTGCTTTTAATTGGCATCGTGTGTATAATCAGTTGTTTACTTGGCTAATAGTCTGAACATGTGCATAGGCTAGAGCAAGGGAAGCAGGGGAGGTGAACAAGAGCCTATTGACCCTTGGCCGTGTCATAACTGCACTGGTGGAGCATTCTGGTCATATACCTTACAGGTCTTAATGGAACATTCTTAGATATTCTTTCTTTGTTTTTTTTTTTTGAAGTTATTCTTAGGGATTCTTTGTGGCCCTTCTGCAGTTTTACTGCCATTTTGGCTTATGTATCATCGATCATTTCAACATGTCGATATTGTCATGTTGAGCAGGGACAGCAAGCTTACTAGATTACTAAGGGAATCCTTGGGAGGGAAAGCAAAAACTTGCTTCATTGCAACAGTGTCTCCATCCATTCACTGTTTAGATGAAACTTTAAGCACACTTGATTATGCATACCGTGCTAAGAGCATCAAAAACAAGCCAGAGGTTTGATATTTCTGTTCTTCCCACATGTTGTTCTCCGGCCCACTAGTTAAAGCCCTTATATTCTGCATCTGCAGGCAAACCAGAAATTTTCCAAGTCTGTGCTCCTCAAGGATCTTTACCTAGAAATGGAAAGAATGAAACAAGGTTTGCCGATGCCCTTTGATTCTATATATTTTTTTATCATGGTATCGTTTAACTTACCGACTCCCATTCTGATTGATCTATGATAAGATGTGAGAGCTGCAAGAGAAAAGAATGGTGTTTATATTCCTCATGAAAGGTTTGTGCAGGATGAGGCAGAAAAGAAGGTCTTCTCCTTTCAGAAACAAAATGATAATTTGTTTTTGTGCTTCTTTAATATATCGATAATTAGGTATTCATTTCATTGGTTGCTTGTCATATTAAATGCTCATTTTGTTGCACAGGCAATGAGTGAGAAAATAGAGCATCTAAAGTCTGATCTGGAGCGCAAGATAAAGGTATGATTTTGCTTCAACAGTTCAGTCTGATCTCCATTTCTTATTATTCTGTGGATCTTTTTGCTCCTCTATGACAGCAAGCTGATAGATTTCAAGATCTCTACCATGCCGAAGAAGAAAAGAACTTGGATTTGGAAAGTGAGATTAGGGAATGCAAGGTGAAAAAAATTGTTCAGCATGATGGTAATCGCTTTATTAACATGCACATGACCTGTAGTCTCCAAATTTTCCATTTTAGGCAAATTTTGAAAGCAACAAGAACGCCTTCCTAGATCTTCAAGAAGCTTATGCGAGAACCAACATGATGCTGAATGAAAAGGAGTTCATCATATCAAAATTACTACATTCTGGTAAGCAAAGATATAACAGTCATACCAGGAGAGTTCCTTGATAGACAACCTCTGATTTCTGCATTTTTCCCCCCAACATCAAATAGAAAGTGCGATTCTAGAACATGCAAAACAGCTACGCAGCAGCTTGGAAAATGCATCAGAAGATATGTCAATGCTCCTGGCTAAAATTGGTAAGATTCTGTTTTATCTGATTAGCCAAGAATCTGTTGAATGTATTCCTAAATGTGTTCAACGTCGACTAATAATGATGCATTATTGTAGAACGCCAGTCAAAAATTGAAACAGAAAACCAAGGGTTGATTCTGACTTTTGGCTCTCAGCTTGATCAGAGTTTAAAATCCTTACATGAGACAGTGATGGGATCAGTTTGCCAACAGCATGAACTATTGAAATCCATGGAAGAGCATGTCAACTCATTCATCACAACCAAGTGCGAGGTAAAATATGAAATTGTGGTATCATATATGCTATCAAAGCTGCGCATTGGTCCCAATGCTTATGTTGATATGCTTGTGTTCAGGCAACCAAATGCTTGGAGTTGAAAATTGAGAAAATTAAAGATACATATACTTCAGGAATTTTGTGCATGAAGGAGCTTGCCACTGCACTACAAAAGAAAGGATTCTCAGACTTAGAGGAGATGAAGTTATCAATTTCTGCACAGATGATGGCTGTTGAGAATGTATGGTTTGAAATAAGAGAATATGTCATATCTTGAAGACACCACTGCCTGCAATAGAAGCAATGGACTGACTAGATGTTCTGTTTTATGCTTTGCAGTTTCTGGTCACTGCAGTTTCAGAGGCTGAGCAGGTCCTTACTGATGTCCAGAGATCCCTTGCAGAACAAAAAATGCTGCTGGCTTTTTCAGCTCAACAACAAGAGGCGGTATATTTTCTTCGACCCGCATAGTTTATAGTTCACATGCTGCAGACTATACTAAAAGCTTGTTGGAAACTACAGGGACTGCAAAGGAGCCTTGTTTCAACACAAGCTATTTCGAAGACAACAATCAATTTCTTTAATGATCTAAGGAGCCAGGCCACTAGGCTCACAACACTTCTTGAAGAAAATCGATTGGAAAAATCACATCAGTTAGCAGCTTTTGGGGATGCATTTAAGGTGAATCCTAGAAAACAAACAAAACGGGATGATTTGCCCAGAGACATGACCAACTAATTGTTTGCATTTTGCTCTTTAAGGAATTGTCTGCTAAAGAGGAAAAGGCTGCTTTTGAAAAGATTGCTGGGATATTGACAACCTTGACAACCACGAAAGTGAAGATGGTCTGTATATCCTTTGTTTTAACCAAAAATGACACAAATGATCATTGGTCTGGAGCGAGTAGATAACCAAGCACCATGTTTCTCATCTCTTTTATATAAGCAGGTCTCAGAGGTCATTGGTAACATGAATCACGCATGCATCGAAGGAAATAAGAGGCTACAACTAGAGATGTCTGGCATGCAGCAAGTTTCAGATAATGCTGTAAAGGAGTGGATTGCATATACCGAAAAGGTTGAAAACCAATTCCAGGAGGATACATGTTCAACTGCCAAAATCAGAGCTACTACAGAAGAAACTCTTTGGCATTGGTATATTTCTAGGACAACTGCATGACAATTTACTGCTGATTCTCAAATGCTATCATTCAAATTTTACTCCTGCTAGATAATCCTACCATATGTTTGTATTTCTTGTATGCAGCTTAGAGAAAGTGGGTCAGTCTATGCATCATTGGAAGAATGTTCAGTTATCCGTGAATCATCTTCATAATGATTATGCTGCAGAAATTGAGATTTCTGCAGAGTAAGAAATGTTCCCTGGTTGATATATTTACCATTGTTTAGTAAAGTTATTGTATTTCTTCTCTACCTAAATCAGGTTATATCCTCTTTTCTTGGTGACAGAAAAAGGAATCAGGAAAATAACAGTATTCTTGAAGAAGTTGTGTCAGCATGCTCTCAAGCTGGTGCACAATTTGACGAAGGAACCTGTGACCTGCTGGCCACTGCGAAGAGTAATTATGTCCTCCTTTCTCATGATTTTTTGATGCTTGACAAGATGATTTGTTTACCTCATCCAATTATTTGCATATTGACAGATTCACTTTTGGTGGACCATGAATCTAGAAAGGAAACGGAATTAATGTCAACAGTTTGCTCGGATCGTCTAAAAATTATGCAGGACAATCACACCAACGGCATCAGCAATATCAGAAGTTTGGCAAAAAAATGCCTTTTACATGATTACTTGGTATGCTTTCAACTTTCCGTCCCATATCAAAGTTCTGATATGCAAACTAATGACAAGGTTATCCTTGACTTAATGAATCTACTAGAATTTCCATAAACCTTTTCTGGTCAGAGAATTGATGTTATAGTTATTAAGGGATTGTTTTGGATTATCCTACCCCTCACATGGTTGCAAAATATAACTTGTAGGAATAATAATTCATTCAGCTATGAAAGGTAGTAGAGAAGGTAAGTGGGAAGGATCAAAGGCTGCTGATCTTGCAGTCTAAATTTGTGTGTTAACAATTTAATGCCATTTAAATGGGCTGTGGTATTTGGCTTACATATGTTGCTGGGAATTTCATCTAAGATAGTGATATCAGGAACCTCTGTGCCATTCCAGCTATGATACCTATTATATATGCGGAGGATATCCCCTCAGATAATCTGGGCATCCATACGACTGAAGTAATGAATTATCAATGTATTCTCCCTTTTAGATTCTTTCAGCAGTGATATTTGGTTCACTGTTGATGCTAAGGCAAAACAATGGAACTTTTTTCACATATGCTATGTTCCTTTTTAATTAAATATGCTGTTTTTATTTGTTTGTGCACTTCATGTTGATGTTTTCGATTCTGACCTTTACTCTAGTGTGCTTAAGCAAGGCTAGCATTTCAATACTTGTTCTTACTGGCATCACCTTTCATTAACTTGTGATAATTTTAGAAGATTTGACTTGTGATAAATGTCTTGTTGATGAACAGGTTGATCATCCAACTAGTAAGACACCTTCGAGGCAGACGATCAATGTACCGAGCTTGGCATCAATTGAAGAACTAAGGACATCTATATGTGACCTGGTTTCGGAATTTAAACCAGAGAATGTAGTAAAAAGGGATTCTGAAGGAAAGCGGCAGCTGTATCCATCCAAGCAAACCTCAAGAAGTCCACTTACACCTGTCAATTGATATGAAAAAGGAATTTTCGGAAGCAATATTGTATCACAAGCCTTGTTGCTGTAGTGTTGTATATCACTACATTACCTGATGATCAGATCATCGGTTGATGTTAGTCTCCTGTTTTGCCCCTTCTGGCTCTTCCTACGGTGCAAAACAGTTGGAAATATGTAATCATGCAGCTTGCCCTGTCAATGCATCGCTGGATGTGGCCTCAAACAAACAGGCAAAGGATGCAAAATGGGAAAATTGATGGGGCAATCTGAAGATTTGACCATAAAGAGTGTTTTAACTTGTGTTTACAGCATAGAGAAAGAGCTCGAAGATTGCTTTGTAGAAAATGCTAAGTCTGGATGCTCCTGCTGTAATGAAGATCATTGAATGAAGGCTTCCTGTAGAATTCGATACACGAATCCTAGTATAACACATGCTGATTTTGTCCAAGGTATTCTGCGTGTCGATGCACAATTCACGTAAATTGCCTGTGGATTTTACTCTTGTTTTGCCTTCCTCTCTCTCTAATTGAGCTGATTGCTTTCATGGGCCAGCTAGAATTAGGCCCGCATTTAAAGCAACGAATGGGCTGCTTCCAAGCTGCGATTATGGTGGGCCAAGTACGGTGAGGATATCAGGTCATCTCCTAATCATAGCTTGCACTAATGGCCGTAGCATAGGAAGAGGAGCTACAAATTCCTGGAGCCACCCAACATTAGGCTAAGCTGGTCCACAAAATCCAAGAAAAAAAAATTATGTGAAATAGTTCACTACAAGTAGGTCATCTTCGCATGTGGAGAACCATTTGGACCAAGTCTGATCAAAGATTTCACTGTAGTGGAGCTGAGGCAACAGAGGGGCACTTGGGGTTTAAAGCTTGATGAACATAGTGAATGTTCTTAGATCTTCTTATCATTTTCTTTTCTGATGAAATAAGATCACAAATAATATCATCAAGAAAGTTCTTATACTGTTTATCTGACCTAGTTAATCTTTATATACCAATTTGGTTCAAACAATATGGCCCGCTATATTGATAGTATCTAGAGGAAGTATTTCTATTGATACGATAGATAGAGAAAATAACGAAATAAGAAGCAAAAAAGAGAAAAAAGTAGAAGCACGGAATATTTATGGGGCTTGGTCTATTGACTTGCAAAGATAATGCAAAAGTTTCACTATAGAAAACTAAAATCTATGAAGTATAAGATTTTCTCACAAACGCTAGTTTCTAATATACCCTCACCTTCAAAACACTCGATTACTCTCTTCTTTTAAGGTTGCAAAAGTTGATTTAGACTCGATTTAGTGGTCTACAATGATCGGGTCGGTTTGGCCCACACAGGCTCTATACCTGCATCCCTAACTGGCTAATCGTGCGACCCAAACAAAATAAGTATAGCTGCCAAGGCAGACCTTTTTCTCTCCGTTTCACTCGCCCTGCTAGTTGTAGTACACTCCACTCTCTTTCCTTGCTCCACTTTAGGAAAGAAATTATTGTTTTAGTTTTCTAGAGCTTGTAAATTCTAGGCATACTCAAACATTTATCTTTCCAATTTCTTGCATATGCTCCATGGAATAATACATTTGGCGTCTCTTCTTGCTTCTTAAAGGCACGCCCCATTTGGTAGAACCTAGCCAAGCCGCGATGGACAAAGAGGTTATAACTAACCTCTTTCAAGGCTACCATCTTTGCTCACCGTCTTTGCCTTGCAGGGAAAGAAAATGTGGGAATGCTCCAGGAATTTACCTGATGGTGGCTGCGGACGCCGCCCCCGCTACCGTATTTAGTAAGTTATCCCTTGCACTGACGTCTATATCTACTCATGCTTCATTCTTTTCCTAGAGGGGAAAATGTGGTTGGTTGATCTGGCTCTTTCTAATTCTTAAAGCCATCAAGGCGTACCCCTTCATGGACTTGTCCTTTAGCATCCGTCTACAGTATTTTCCCATGAATCAAACAAGCACTTGATGCCCCTTTGACGGCATAAAAAGAGTTATCCTCCCACCGACCGAAGACTAGTGCAAACTGCCACACACTCATATGTAAGGGTGGTAAGAGAAAACACCTATCAAATTGCCTCTTTATTTTTCCTCCCTCCTGTCGATGACATAAACGAGAAGGGCATCCAAACAAACGCAAGAAAAAAACAAAGGCCAGGGGGTGGTGTGAAGGGGATAATATAATGAAAAGGTGCAGCAAGATTAGAAAAGGGGAAGGTGAAGATGATAAAAAGGATGAAGTGGGCTGCCCACAAATTGGTGGTATCCACGTCACGGTGCCCAGTGCTGAGGATGACAATTGCAGTTATGTCAATTGAACATGTCATCACGTCAACTACCATGTGGCTATTCTTAAAATCATTGTAGCAGATGGTGGTTTTTGCATCACCGAAATAGCGTGATGTTAACAAGGAATAAATCATTTACGAGTGTAATACAGCTAAGTTTGTTGCAGATATAGATTCACTTGAAGTGTTTATGTATAAAAAGCTTGTCACTTAAATTTCACAAATGAAACTGTACCATCAACATGATATTTGGACTCCTAGTTAAGAAATGACGAAGAAAAAGAAAAAAAATGACACATGTTAGGATGGTATCATGAAAATAAGTCTCAAAAAATAATAAATGTCTGAAAGAAGGAAACTAGCTTCTACGGTTCCTTTCTAACTTGGTAATATATGCATCTATTTACTTGCAGCAATGTAATCTTGTGAAAATGCGATGATTATTTTAAGTCAACAATATATCCAAATTATGCTATCAGTAGCATATGGGCTCAGCAACTCGTGTCAATTTAGAGCAACATGCTACTTGTCAAACTAAGGTTCCACAAGTTGATAGTCTATTTGAACTGAACAAAGTAATGTCTGAGATCGGTTAATTAGATAAATGCAACAGTATGGTAGAATTATGTAACAATTGTGATGATATTATGGGGGGAAAATTCAAATAGACCATAGCTAGGTGAAACTTGTTGGACAAGCTCTATTGATTTTCCTCACGATTAAAACATCGGAAATGAGAATAATCAAAAACATGTTAGGTCTGGAATGTTTACGTATCAAAGGCTTGCCTTTTGTACTACAGCACTATCTAATGACTCCAAGTTGCCTTCTGAATAATCTGCCAACGATAAATTTGCTGGAATGACCTCCAAATTAAGAGAGCTGTTTGTAGTTCTCATATGAGAAGAATCACTAGAATATGATGTTATCAATGCATGCCATCTACTAGCTACCAATGCAGTGCCTAGAGCCCTATGTGAAATTTTAGCAGATTCATGCAAACAAAGGACTACATCAACAACTTGAACAGCTGAAGATACCTGTCAGTTTCAAGAAAAAGTTTGACACCTAGTGTTATTAAAATAACAAATAAATCAATCAGACTTGTATAATTGACAGAAAAAGCAGCTAATTCCCCAACATTAGTAAAGTTGACTTTACCACTATATCCTGTGGTCTGAAAAAAGAATACAAACTGACTTGGCATGACATCTAAGAAGAGTAATAGAAGAAATATACAGAATCTATGGCTGATCTTGGAAAAGTGATAACAAAGGCATGCACGTGCTTCCATATATACTAAAGCATTTGCATCTCTTTCGAAAAGTTTATTGTAGTCCTCAAAAAGAATAATTAGTAAAATGCAAACCAAATTGAACAAAATAAAGATATTAAAAAAAAATTGTGATCAAATAAGCATATGAGCTAATTGAAGCTAACAAAAGCACAATGGATTTCCATATTGACAAAGCGAAAGATTTCACAATTAGTCTTTGCAAGAAAAGATGGCAATATCTACCAAAAACATGGTTTGCCATGCCGGTCAGTACCGTACCATACCGAATTGTACTGATACACCGAACTGCCTATACCGATATAGATGTACCGTATCATACCACATACCTATACTATAGAGGGATTTCATCGGTACGGGGTTCGGTACTAAGACTGCAAACTTTGACCAAAAAGTAGGCAAAAGAACTCCTACCATAGTGCACTTAATTACAGGCACTAAAACAAAGTAAAATGATGGAAAAAGAAAAGCAAAATTGACACAGTTATGGACATCCTCTATACCATGACACCTCTTCTTTGCATGTGCTACTTGTACATAAAATGATAAATCAAAATTTCAACAATTCCTACTTCGAAAAAAAAGATTCTCAATCAGATCAAAATATCATATAAACTAGACAAACTCATCCAAATTATCAAATAAAGTTAAAAAATTGGCTTCTTGCAGTAACTTAGTAGAAAGTATTTGAGAATTCTACCATATTTGTGGAGTAGGACATGATAAAGCTCACGAGCCCTTCAGCAAGGACAATAATTCCAGCATTGGTCCCAGGAAAGACCCAGCAATCCCTGGGGCTTGATGGAAGTTCGTTAATAAGTCTTTGGTTGCACCAGTTCAACCCAAAAAAGGACTTGGAAACTGAATAACATAGTAGCCACAAAATGGAGTATAAAAATCACAAGATAATAGAAACACCTTACCTTCAGCAAAAGATCTAAATCTAAGACTCTTAAGACCTAATAAAACAGCAAATTAACTGAAAATAAAGCCAACAAAAAATTAACAGATCTAAATTCAAACATACTTTAAACCTGCACTACAAGATAAGGATGTGTTCTGAAAGCTCCTGTTCAATATAAAACTTGACCTGTTTTACCCACATATGACTAATTAAATAATCCAAAACATTGCGGTTCCCCATTTGCTGTCGTATAAAATTGCACTTGAATCAGAATGTAGGGTGAAGCTGTCTTGGCTTTTCTTATTGTCTTTCCGATGTACATTACTACATTGGTCCTCATTCTCACTGTGCATCCGTAAATATATTACAAACTACAAAGTATAAGCTATTCTTTTCCTTCCTGGTGGGTTATTTGTATTTCCATTTACAACAAAATAAAGTATAAGAAAGAAATGATGCAAATTTGAAAGACCCATAAATGATGTGGATGGTTTGACAACCATCTAGATTTACTTGCAACTTTTGTCTATTTTATTGTTATTCCTTTATGTATGGAAACCATTTCTTGGCCCTCTTTTTTCATTCTTTAGTATGTTACTGTTGATAAGTAACTATGCTCTTGAAACCATCAAAATGGGCTGACTAAATTTAGTTATGTGCTGATATTACTTGGAATTCTTGTTTGTCTTGGTAAGTTTTTCAAATGTTATCTTCTGATCTTTTGACGCTAACTGTGGGATGCATGTTCCATCAAAGTTATCAATCTATAGTTCCATCTACAAATAATACTCTGAAACCATATATTTTGCTTCATGGCAGTCAGGTTCCTGGTCCTGGTAATGAATGCATTGCAAATTAATTGGAAAGTGAAAACCAGTTTGGAGATCAAACACCGTCCTATGACACCGATGGGTCCTGAAGTGTCAATATGGATGCTACCACCAAATATACATAAAGCTCTAATTGTTCTGTATTAACCAAAGTATTTATGGTTGCTTCTCAAGAGAGACAAGATTTTTCAAGTGCTCAAAGCAAGGTTATGCTTGTCAATGATATAGATGTAGAGAACTATGAAAAGAATGATAATAATGGGGACATGCCTGTTTCTCCAATTCTACCTAGTAATCCTGCAACTGATTTATCAGATAGGCTCACAATTAGAGAAGATGGGTCATGCCACAGTAAACAACCTGATGATACAGGAAGCCAAGTCAATTGCCTACCATGCACAGGATGAGAAAACTAACAAAGAAGCACTGCTGCCTCAAAATGAATTATTATCCAATGCTGGATCATGCCTTACTAAAAATAGTGATGGTGACTGTGGATGATTCTATTCACTATGGTCAATCTGAGTATCAAAATGGGAATCCTGATAAATGGAAAATGAATGGGAAGGAATTGGAGAATGTAAATGCTTACAAATGCCATCAAACACTTCTGAGGGAGAAATGTTTTTGATAGTGAAGCTTGGAGTGAGGATCATGGAACTATGGAACCGAATGCAACCGTAATTTATGCTGGTGCTGAGGCTGCAAATGAGTTAAATTATCATATAGATGATGTAGCCCCTGAAATAGTTCCATTGGCGGAGCTAGACAATGTTGCCATTACCCTTCAACCATTCAAGTGCATAAGAGCAATCCTCCTCATGAGGAAATATTTAGTATAAAATGTGGTCAATGAGCTGAGTGCTGACCAGAGTCAAAGTGCATCCATTCGTTCGGAGAAGGGCTTAGCTTTAAAACTTCATTGAAAAAAACTCCAGCCACTTGGAGAATATAACTAAAGATCATTCAAATCAAGTAGACCAATAAAATGTTCTTCTGGTAAGATCTACAGAAAATACAGTTCGTGATGATGCTGATGATCCTGATATGAGAATAAAACACAAAATGGGCGCATGAACACAGAAAATAACCTCTTGGAAGAACTGCAACAATAAATGACCGAAAAAGTTCAGTCCAAGAATGTGGAAAACATATCTGGATCTTAGCTGAAACCTCAGAATGGTTTCAGGACAATTCAATAGATCCTTCAGTTGGTAATGACAGTAACTGTTACAGTTCCAGAAATAGGTATTCAGATTCCTCACATTCAAACATAAAATGGTCTTGCCAAACCATCTAGCAAAGAACTAGACACGAAGAAAAGTAGTGATGTTGATTTATCTATTCACAATGTACAAGATTTCGGGCTTGAGGGGAAAGTTGCTTCATCGACATCAGGGGAGTTAGAGTTCAAATTAAGCTATTAGTGGAAATTAGAAAATGTGCTCGACACCTCCCATCTATTAAGAGGAAGATGCTTCTTGACAGAGTAAGTTTCCAACAGTTGGTAGTATGTCAGAATGGAGCAAAGTAGCGCCCAAGCTTGGTTAATTAGAACAAATGCAATATTGTAGTAGAATTATGCAACGAATTGCACTGATATTAACAGGAGGCAAAAATCAAATAGACCAAAGCTAAGCGAAAATTTTTGGGAAAAGCTTTGATTTTTCTAACTACTAAAAAAATCCAAAATAAGAAGCATCAAAATATCTTAGGTCTGGAAAGTTTACATACTACATACCAAGAGCTTGCCTCTTGTGGTACAAGGACATATAAGAAGCAAACTTGAGAATTGTTTTGTGATGCGGCACTATCTAATGATTCCTTAGTCATTTTCTGAATAATCTGCCAGCAATAATTTTGATAGAACGACCTCGAAAATTAATAGAGCTATTAGTAGTTCTCATTTGAGAAGAATCCCTAGAACTGGATGTTATCAATGCATGCATCTACTGGCTACTGATGCAATGCCTCGAGACCTATGTGAAATTTTAGCAGCTGAATGCAAACGAAGGACTACACCACCAACTTGAACAACTGAGGATACCTACCAATTTCAAGAAAAAGTTTAAGGGTGGCTTCTAATGTTACTAAAAAATAACAAAAGAAATCGATAAAACACTTGTATGGTTGACAAAAAGAAACAGCTACTCACCCCACATTAGTGAAAATGACTCTCCCACTATATTCCGTGGGCTAAGAAAGAGATACAAATTGACTTGCAACGACATTTAAGACGAGTAATAGATGAAATATGCAGAATATATGGCTGATCTTAGAGAGACTATAACAAACACGTGTATGTTCTTTCCTATATACTAAAGCATCTGCATCTCTTTCGAAAAATTTATTGTAGCCCTCAAAGAGAATAATATGTAAAATACAAACCAAATTGAACAACATATAAGCAGACAAAAAAAATTGTGATCACAGAAGCTCAAGAGGTAATTGAAGCTAACAAAACCACAATGATTTCAATATTGACAAAGTGAAAGGTTTCATAGACATTCATTACAAGAAGACATGGCAATATCTACCAAAAGTAGAGAAAAGAACTCCTACCATAAGGTACAAAGCAAAATTCTCAATTTAGATGGGAGTATATAAAATCTGCAATCACTAATGAAATAAAGTTTTATTAAGTTAATAGCATGAGACTATGAAACCCAAAAATGCATTGTAATTGCATTAGTAAAAATCTCCTAACTAATACAAAGAATATGAGAGACCATGCCGCATAAGTAATGGCGGACTAAAGGTGGATAATTTTGAACTTTGGAATAGTTTACCTAAATGCCAAACTACAAATTCTTGGCTATCAAATGCAATTTTGGTCAAAAAACTTGGTGAACATTCTATTAAACCAATTTCTTCATTAAACACTTTCGATAGTTCTAAAGATGCTATTAAGCTGTAATTGTGCATATGGAGCTTCCAAAAAACCAAAGTAAATGACAAATTCAAAGCAATATATCAATTTTTTTCTTGTGTGGGCCAATTAATAACAAAGTAGCAAGATCATAGGACATATATAGACACATGACATATATTTCACTTTAAATATTTCTCCAACAAATTCTTGTTTCTCGAAGTCAAAATATGTGTGGCATATCTGTGCATGAAGTATGCATGGACAAGTGTATGAGTTTCATATAGCAAGCAATTGGCATGTTTAGTTCATAATATTAGGAGGTGCTTCACTTTCATAGGGTATTGAATTATCAAGGAATGTATGTGAAGCAAATCTAGGATGATTAAGAATTATAAACTAAATAAACAAGCGGTGCATAAAAGCTGCCATCAACCAATGATCAGAGTATGTCATCAATCGATGGCATAGAGGGGTCATCATGGAATGACCCAAGTAATGCAGCTATCTCCTCATTCTCCTCACCATGAGTTTGCATAATTTTTGGAGAGCAGGCAATGTTGGAATCCTCTGCATCAATATACTTCAAGATTTGGTCAAGGTCAGCTTGCTCGAACGCATGCTCTAGACCTTCCATCATCTCCACAACCATTGCTGCTGTTGGATCATAATGCGATAAGGTGCCGTCAACCGGTTGATGAATCTGGAAGGAATCAGCAATGTCCTGAGTGGGAATAGATGCCTCCTCACTAGCATGTTGTGCAGGAGAACAGCCATCAGTGGATGCATCGGATACATCAATGAGCTGTGGTAAAGCATCGTCGGGTAGCTGAAGAATCTGACAGTGATCGGCAATGTCCTGACTGGGGTGCATGCAACGTGAACTCATCGTCTCCAAGAGCACTGGCATTACTGGATCAGAATGCGGTAAGGTGTTGCCGGCCAGCTGATGAATCTGGAAGGAATCAACAATGTCCCGACTAGGAATCGATAGCTCCTCACTAGCATGTTGTGTAGGGGAACAACCATCAATAGGTGCATCCAACACATCGACTAGTTGTGGTAGAGCATCGTCAACTAGCTGAAGAATCTGGCAGTGAGCGGCAATGTCCTGGCTAGGGTGCATGCAAAGTGAATTCATCATCGCCATGGGCATCGGCATTGCTGGATCAGAATGTGGGAAGGTGCCATCGGCCGGTTGATGAATTTGGAAAGAATCGGCAATGCCCTGACTAGGAGTAGACGGCTCCTCACTAGAATGTTGTGTTGGGGAGCAGCCATCAATAGATGCACCGGATACATTGATGAGCTGTGGCAGAGCATCGTCGGGTAGTTGAAGAGTCTGGCAGTGACCGGCAATGTCCTGGTTGGGGTGCATGTAAAGTGAGCTCATCGTTTGTGGCTCTTCCATCCTTCTTCTTTTTGCTTTAGGCTCCAGTGCAGCCCTTTCTACTGGTTGAGTTTCATGTAGATCCTCCCCCGTCATGTGAGCTTTACGAGCTTTTGGTGTCAGGTAGATCTTGCATATGACCCACTCATCCAGCTGCAATCAAGGAATAGAACAGAGGAGATGTGGTTAAAAGGAATCCATGTCCAAATTCAAAGAATCAGTAGCTATAGGAACTAGGGGAGTTATTTAGGGTGATATGCATACCTTATTCGAGCCACTTACTGCAGATGAACCGGCTTTTCTTCGAAGGTCATGGATGGAGTATTCCTCCATGAGCCATATCGTCTTTGTCTCTCCACCGGAAGGGCATCTTTCCATGTAGCAGAAGCACTGCTTGGATCCCAAGACGTTGTGGTCCGAATCGAGCACATTCTTGATGCGTTGGGTGGCCTTCCACCGCCCCTCACCTGCACGGCGCGATGCCCTGCTGCTGTCGCTGGCATCCGGATGCTTTCGAACCGTGGAAGTAAAAAAGTACCACTCACTGTCCCTATTCCCCATGACATACCGCGCTGCGACCACCCAAGAAAAATGTACCATGTCAGCAAATCCCAATTTTGTCATGAGTGCATGCGAAAGAAATTAATAGCCATATACCAACGTAAAAGCAAGTCAAGCAATTATACTTTAATATTTTTATATATATATTTTTATATTTATTATATATTTTTTTATAAATATATATAATTGATAAGTGAATGCACACGAAAATTGTGACACCGTAAATTTCTATGATGCACGCACATTTAGTAACTCATGCAATTTTTTTTTTTTAACAGTTTTTTTTTTTTAAAGAAACTGATGCAAGTTTGAATATTGAAACTTTTAAGAGTTGGCCGATTGTGCCTTTACATAGAAGTAAATTTCAATGCTTTTTGACGTCAACTTAGGCAATGAATTGATAATTAATTACTCTTCAAATAATAATTTGCTGCTCAATTTACTTATGAGTTGATACTTGATTCAGTCTTCGTAAGAAAAATTCTAGAATAATGCTCTTACCTTTTCAGCACCTTCAAGATAATTTGATAAGCATGAAGTCAAATTTATTTTGTAAAATGATCCGTCAATAACTATTGTTATAGAAAACTTGAAAATAAAAATAAAATCCTCAGCCGTAAAAATAAAATTCGATGAGGTGACTAACCCGAACTTCCAATCTTAAGTTTTACCACGACCCATTTAGTTTAACAAATGAATATGTTGCCATTTAGGTTCGAATATGGTGAGCCAAATAAGTCTAATTTTAGCGGTGTCCAACTCTCCCCTCAATATCACGTTAATATAGTAATTCAATATAATAATTCTTCCCTGAATATCTCAATCATTAGCACGTGGAAAAATAAATTGACTAATTTTCTTGGTATCCAATGAGTTCTTGAATTAGAATTTGTAACGCATAATATAAATTTTATCTTCCAGTGTTTTTCCAATCTATTACTAATTTATCACATTCTCCACTCAAAATTAATTTTTTTACCTTAACATATTTCGTTTAGTTGGTTTGCATCACTCCACATGAGAGAGGTCCAAGATTCAAATCTTGGTTGGTGGCATCCCTACATTTCATCTCTTTGGAGACATCCAAACAATGTAGAGAAGATTAGCATGGCCCCTCCGCAAGGCTGACATGCATAGATCAGTGTTGTTTTCTGAGATAATTATTAGTTTTGATGATAATGGTGTCCTTCTTCGTTTAACTACGTTCTCTCTTTAGATTGTAACTTTTTCTCTTGCAGCACAGAGATCCTCATAACATAGTGGCGCAGATTGTCAGAGACGAAAAACCAAGTAATTAGGGAAAAAAGAGATGGATTTCGATCAAGAACTCGCTTACCAGTGAGGTTCTTGGGGTCATCACCATAAACGTCGGCCTCAACGATCAGGTGATAGGAAAGCGGTAGACCGAGGATCTTTTTCCTGAGGAAGGAGTCCAGGAGCTCGTCGTCGGATGGTCTGAACCGCCAGCCGGGCAGCAGCGCCATCGTCGTGTCCCACAATGTTTCTTGGTTTCTTGGCTTCGACGACGACGATCGGAGGCCGGCAGGACGCAGGAGGAAAACACTTAGGGGAAGAAACAGAGATACGAGGTGAGGCGTAGAGGGGTGACGGTTCCGAGGATCAAGATTCTGTAATCGGTCTCAGATCCTTGGTTTTTTTGGCTTCGACGACGACGATGAAGAGCAGAGGACGGAGAAGAACGTGAGAAAAAACAGAGATACGGCGTCAGGCGTGTGGGGAGACGAGTCAAACTGTTTCTTGGCAGCTCTCCGGCGATGTTTCTTGGTCTCGACGGGGATGAGCAACAGCACGGAGGAAAGCACCGAGACAAATAAACAGAGATTCGGCGTCAGGCGTGTGGGGGAGACGACTCAAACGGTTTCTTGGCGGCACCGTTGTCGTCTCCGGCGATGTTTCTTGGTCTCGACGGGGATGAGCACAGCACGAAGGAAAGCACCGAGACAAAGAAACAGAGATTCGGCGTCAGGCGTGTGGGGGAGACGACTCAAACGGTTTCTTGGCGGCACCGTTGTCGTCTCCGGCGATGTTTCTTGGTTTCGTCGGCGATGAGCACAGCACGGAGGAAAGCACCGAGACAAAGAAACAGAGGTTCGAGGCCTCAGGTATGGGGTGATGCGAGTCCGACGGTCAAAATATATATACAGTGGGGCGCGAACTTCGTTTGCATCCGCAGTTCATTGATTCCTGCCACGTGTCAAGTTGCAGATCGGACGGCTCTTAGTTCGATCCTTTGTTTGTACCCGTTTAGTTTGATCCGAGGGAAGAAACAGAGAAACGGGCGAGATGATTCAAACGGTCCAAATATGTATATAGGACTCTGTAATCGGGTTCGGATCTTCTGTTTGTACCCGTTTAGTTTGATCCGGATGCATATTCGCTTTGGGCGCTCGAGGAGCACCGAACTACAAAGTCAAAAGTGAACGGAAGGGCAGCTTATGCTAATGCTCAAGTCAAAAAATCCTTCACAGCACATCTCATCCTCTCCTTGCTGAAAAATCTACATGGAGGAGAATGCTGAAGCTGCTATTTAGGTGTGTGAGCTCTCTTAAGTTCTTCAAGGGAATAACTCTTCTTATGGTTTTGTTCTTTGGGCTTGGTCAACACCAAGATGCAAACGGTCATGACATAATCGAGCAAACCAAAGATCTCTTCGCAAAGGAAATTAAGGATTTCTTGAAATTTAATTTCTGGGGGAAGGGTTTTGATCACTTTTGGGGGCTTCCATCCTCACCAGCATCGCAGCAGAGCAGCTTACCGGTATGAATATATTAGATACTTGTGAGTGAATTGATAAAAGTCTCTCTCTCCATAACTTACTCAGGTTCAAATTAGCATAATTGGGAGGATTTAACTAAAAGCCTAGGTGCAGGATAGCTACCTGATTACATCAAACCAAACTCTAAAAATAACTTATTTTCAGCACTGGTGAGACTGCAAACCTCGAGTGCTGGACAAAGCACGTAGATCCCAAGAAATAACAGCTAGCAAGCAGCAACCATGAACATGTGATATCGGTATTACTTCCAAAAAGCCTCAATTTAGCAAGGTTCTCGAGAGAAACAAATATAGCAAATTTATAGCCATCATTCAGAAGTCGCCGTCATAATTACTAGTTTACTACTACATGCAATAACCAAGACTCTCAAACCTTATCTTGCACCACACAACATAATAGAATGACAGCTTCAAATAACAGCAGCAATTACATCGTCCTCATATTCTCCGATAAATGTCTAGAAACACCAATACTCAAAAGATCTTTCACATTTCCACAATGATTTTCCCTGTAGCATGGCCATCTATGCTCTTAGCCCAAGCCGCCTCTGCTTTGCTCAAAGGATGTCTTGAATCCACCACTGTCTTGATCTTCCCTTCCTTCATCAAGATTCTGTAATCATGACATAATCGAGCAAACCAAAGATCTCTTCGCAAAGGAAATTAAGGATTTCTTGAAATTTAATTTCTGGGGGAAGGGTTTTGATCATGTTGGCAGCATCACTTTTGGGGGCTTCCATCCTCACCAGCATCTATGCTCTTAGCCCAAGCCGCCTCTGCTTTGCTCAAAGGATGTCTTGAATCCACCACTGTCTTGATCTTCCCTTCCTTCACCTCTTAGGGGAAGAAACAGAGATCTCTTCGCAAAGGAAATTAAGGATTTCTTGAAATTTAATTTCTGGGGGAAGGGTTTTGATCATGTTGGCAGCATCACTTTTGGGGGCTTCCATCCTCACCAGCATCTATGCTCTTAGCCCAAGCCGCCTCTGCTTTGCTCAAAGGATGTCTTGAATCCACCACTGTCTTGATCTTCCCTGTAGCATGGCCATCTATGCTCTTAGCCCAAGCCGCCTCTGCTTTGCTCAAAGGATGTCTTGAATCCACCACTGTCTTGATCTTCCCTTCCTTCACCAAGATTCTGTAATCATTGTGGAAAAGCAAAGCCGCCTCTGCTTTGCTCAAAGGATGTCTTGAATCCACCACTGTCTTGATCTTCCCTTCCTTCCCTTCAAGACATCCTAACAGCAGCAATTACATCGTCCTCATATTCTGCGATAAATGTCTAGAAACACCAATACTCAAAAAATCTTTCACATTTCCACAATGATTTTCCCTGTAGCATGGCCATCTATGCTCTTAGCCCAAGCCGCCTCTGCTTTGCTCAAAGGATGTCTTGAATCCACCACTGTCTTGATCTTCCCTTCCTTCATCAAGATTCTGTAATCATGACATAATCGAGCAAACCAAAGATCTCTTCGCAAAGGAAATTAAGGATTTCTTGAAATTTAATTTCTGGGGGAAGGGTTTTGATCACTTTTGGGGGCTTCCATCCTCACCAGCATCGCAGCAGAGCAGCTTACCGGTATGAATATATTAGATACTTGTGAGTGAATTGATAAAAGTCTCTCTCTCCATAACTTACTCAGGTTCAAATTAGCATAATTGGGAGGATTTAACTAAAAGCCTCTCTCTCCATAACTTACTTGTGAGTGAAATAATATCCCCCACCTAAGAGGGAAAAAAAAAGATGAACCATAATCTGCTTTGTTTTAGTTTATTACAATTTTTTATCTGATTCAAGCAGCATAAACTACAACTGAAGTTAAATTTGTACTATTTATGTGGGTTTCCTTTCATTTACTTCCTACCAGCCCTTGAATCAAGTGCAAAAAGAGATTACAAAAGTTGATGACTTACTAAAACGTTAAGTATGGCAGCAACTTTATCACCTGCTTCAAAGGAGCTCACTCCAGGACCTACTTCAGTAACTTCTCCAGTCACATCAGCACCTCTTTCACCAGAGCAATGTATTATACAATTTATTCCATAATGCTTGATTCAGTAAAGAATTCAATATTTGAAATGAAGGGCAACAGAAAGATATCAGCCAAAATTTTAAATAGAGAAAAATTGAAAAAAAAAATAGTACTCCACAAAACATATAATTCTCGGTCACAAGAGGCATTGGTGTTATGCGTTGAAAAAAAAAAAAGTGTTGCTTACTGATGCTACTAGGCTTATTGCTACTTGCTATTCATGCATTAGAAAAGAGGAAAAAGAGGGAGTAAATTTTAGTTCCCAGACCCTAGAATAAAGATATAAGGATAAATTATACCCCTAAGTACCAACATCATGTTGACCACTGTGTCAAATTTTGACTTTAATGGGTTTCTTATTTATAGATTTATTTAATATACAAAATTATTTTTGGAGTTTCTTGTGCTAAATTAAAATTAAAGTTATTTATTTTTAATTTATTAATTATACTACGTGGTCCAATGTAATTTGATAGGTGCACTCCACATCAATTTTATTGCACCACATGCAGTGGACAAAGAAATTACTCAGGTGTCCAATGTTACCAACAAATGATACTCTCTTTTATCATGCCCTTGACCCGAGATTGCGAGCCAAGGGTCATGGCAACCGCCGCACACTCATAGAAAACTCTTCCTACAAGCATGCAAGACATCTTTATCATGCTATCATAAATCAACAATGGAACAAAATTTTAAATAATTTAATGTTCAACTTTATTTCAAATAACTAAATATCTTATAAAATAAAACTCTATAATTTTGTATCAAAGTTCAACAAAATATCAAAGTCTGCCTCTAATTTGCTCTTTCCATATTAAATCCCCGAGTTAAGCTTATTTTCTGGATCTATGAAAATATTAAAATATAGAGTAATGAGCTAGACAACCCAATAAGCAATGTTTACTTTAACTAGATAAATTCAACAATAATATACTAAAAATGAAACGTGTAAGGTGAATCAATTCAAATATGTAGCACTAATCAAAATAAGATTATTCAAATTCAGTCTTTTCAAAATTCATTTTCAAACTCTTAAATCAATTTCTTTCAAAACATCATGTTCACTTCGACAACCATGAACTAAATCAAAGTAGCAGGCGCACAACCCCTACTAGGTAGGGTATCAGAGTACTAGCATTTAATCCATCCCACTGGCAGGGTATCAAAGTACTAGTGCACAACTCCTCACTGGCTAGGGTATCAGGAGTACCAGATTTAACTATTTCCACTAGCAAAGTATCAAAATACTAGTGCACAACCCTCACTAGCAGGGTATCAGAGTATCAGCATTTAACCACCACACTGGCAGGGTATCAAAATACCAGCGTTTAACCTTCACTAGCAGAGGTTCAATACATAGTCAAACTATGAGTCAAAATCCATCTCATATCAAAACACTATTTCACATTCCAAATCGAAAAGTTTACAAAACATAATATATTGAAATCAATCAAATAATCCATATCAAATTTAATATGTTCGATCACAAATCATTTAACATTTCAGAAAAGTACATATTCAACGAATTCAAAATATCATACATCAGATTCTTAAATCATGAATAATTCAATGTAAAAAATATTTTATAATTTGCTGATAAATCTAGGGAGAGTGAAACATTACTTATCCTCACATGTACTCCAATAATTCCACTTAATTCTATAATTTTTTTTCAGAATCTTTAATTCATATATCAGATCATAGTATCTCATTGTTGGATATCTTCTTGTCGAGATCACTATACTCTTATATAGATTTATACCTTATAATTAGAAAGGACAAATAATCAAGGAAGACACGATTCATAAGTAGTCGCATCTAACGATCTGGAATCAATTGGTCATCTAATTTCATCTGATTCAAAGATCATACTAAGATATAGGTAGTTCAATAGATATCAAGGAATGATTAAATCAGTGGTATTCGACAAGAGTCACGGTGAAGGCTGGTATGGTGCTCGACAATCAGGAGGATAGTTGGATCAAATAACTTTATTTAATCAAGATCATGTTAAAATATAATTAGCTCCATAGAGATCAAATAGATCAAATCTAATGGTATCCGAATTTGGTCAAAATAGGATGCCAGCACGCCGTTCGACAATCCGCAGATTAGGATCCTTTAGTAAGCTCGATCAAAATCATCGAAAAAAAGTCCTTCATTACTCTAATCTTAGAAAGAGAAAAGAGAAATAATTTCAGAGAGAAAAAGTAAAGAGAGAAACTAGATAGAAAGTCGGACTTTGTAGAGAAAGTAGAGATTTCAAACTTAGAGTAGGTAGAGAGAGAAGAGAGAGAAACTCTCTCTTCTTTTCTTTTCTTTTCTTCCTTTTTCCTTTTTCTTTTCTTTTTCTTTTTTTTTCTTTCTTCCCGTGGCTTTTATGCAGAACAAGGGACCTTCGGGTCCCGTTCGTTCCCCGAATTAGAAGCTACAGCCAGCACGACTATGGCCGACGGCAGCTTGGGGCTGCTATTGACAAATAAGAATATGTCTAAAGCTTTGGAGCTTGAATGGTTTAACATTTCTACCAATACAATGTATTTGAAGAGCCAAAACTAGCTACTCTATCCTTCAAAAAGGAATTCAGGGGAACTTGAGATAAGAACTAATCTAGTGGTTGAGAGTGTTCCATATGGCTTGATAATAAACAAAAATCACTTCCTTTGCCATTAGATGTTTCTATACTGAAGTTGTCAAATGATGGAATTAGTAAGGTCACTAGGGGGCCTATGTTCAAATATAACCTTCATGCTAATAAAAGTAGCAGGAACTCTGAATCTACCTCTCTTGAGCATCAAATTGCTTCTGCAGCTTGATTGTGAACTTGAAGACATTAGGATATGTGCAATAAGGATGATAGTCAATGACATTATGAAATCCGTAGTTAAGATCTATCGCAGAAATGCCAACATCACATTGTGTAATGATTGAACTTTGTCATCGTACTCCAAGGAATGAGTCTTCTTGATGCAAGTTGTAAAGATGAAAATGAGGAAGACTGTAAGTTTTTCCCCGTTCTTTTGGTGGCTAAAATCCATGCACTTTATTTGTGTCATCCCACAATTCAACCCAAAGCTTTTGACATGGTATCATCATTGAACTGAGGCTTTATGGCATGCCATGGGAGATATTGCACCTTATCTCCTCAGCTCTTCCAATTTAACAGTCTTCTTTCTTATTAACACACTAAGCTGCTTTCTTTACTTGATTCATTAAGATGCCAATTGGCCATTTCAACCTAGGGCATGACACTAAAGTCCAACTACTTTTGTAGGGTAGTCAAAGTTAAATGCCACTGTGTCAGATAAAATTTGAACTAGCCTTTTACCCAACAATCACTCTCAACTACCAGTCATAAGAATTCAATGCTTTTGCCATTTAAAGAAAGTTAATGCAAATACATGGAACTTTATAAGTTATGTAAGAGAACTCTATGGAAATCAGCCCTCTATTTTGGTCAAGAGAAGAAAATGAACCTCATGCCTATGTAGACAAGTACAATATTTTTGTGCAATGCCTTAATGAGATCATCGCAAGTAATTTTGACCTTATTCTTGTAACCTAACCTCAATCAAAATCCTTATTTCACCTGTTTGGGGCTGCTTTTATAAGCCACAGTTTAATAAATTTTGGTTGGTTTCCAGGTTGATAGAGTTAGACTGCATAATTATGAACTTCAATGCATTTCTAGATAGGACAAGGTTCTCCATGAAGCATGTATTCTGCAATTGCCCTTTCACTGAATTGTGATTTCAAAAAACTCTAAGTAGGCATAACACTTTTGTTTGATATTCTATCTGAAGATGGACTTAACTACAATCCAATGCATAAGGGCTGCTTTAAACAAGAGTTATCATGAAAAGAACTTCATAGTTTCATTTTTCCCTTCCCCTCAAAAAAAAAAAAAAGAAACTTTCAATTTTCCTTTATTACTTCTTTCTTGGTAACATTTGAGAAGAAAATATTATGTTTAAATTATAATTTCTTTTAATGGTCAAAAAGAAATTCACAAAGCTATATGCAACCAAGAAATATAAAATATCACAGAAGGAGAATAAAAATATTGAAACAATCAAAATGGCATTATAGTTGTCCTATAAAAGAAAAAAATGAAAGTCGGAGCACTGGAAAGCTATCAAACAAAACTACCACTACAAATACCCAGCTCTTACTTTTTCATCCAAAACCCCATGATCTTGCATTCCAAGGAAATGATACCACTTTGCATCTATTGCATATCTTTCCCACCTTATCACATTTAAAGAATACTGTACAACCATAAGTATGTCTGGATAAATGGAATATAAAAAAAAAAAAAAATTTCTATTCTACAAATGCATTGGATAGTTCTCAAGTCTTTTGTTTTTTTTTTGGATTATTCCAGTTAAATTTACTTCCACACAATGCCCTTGCATTTCTATTTCGATACCAGCAAAGATGCTGTCTAAATTCACACCATCAAAGCCTCAAATTGAACATGTTAAAAGATGACTTGATGGCTCTTCCTTTTTTATTTTTCAGCTAATAAAATATGCAAACTACGGATTGTCAAAATGTCAATTTCAGGCATATATCAAGTCTTTATACTTAAGCAGACCTTTAAAAAAAGGAAAAATTTCTTGGGTTCACTGGTTAGTGCACATAAAAAGTTGCATAGGCTCCCAGCTTGCTGGCTTGGCAACTAAAATTCAACCACCCAGAGTGTGTAGAAAAAAATTGCTTATAAAATGATGCAGAAAAAATAACCCACTCCTCCCTTTGCATGATGCACCACAGAATGATTTCTTAAATGGAAAAATTTGAAAAAAAAATAAAAAAAGATTCTAATTCAAGAAGATAGATTGGAACTGACGTTTACAAAAATGTACAAGTTCAAGAAAGAGTGAAAAAATGGATGCGAGACTATAATAACTTATTTTAAATAATTGATCAAAACCAGAAAATACATGCATGAAGCAAGAACAGAGTGTAACCTCCATTTTTTTTTTCTTTTCATCATTTTCCACAGAAGCAGCAAAAGTCACTCTTTTGAGAGGAACAGAAAAAAGTGCTCTATACACCAACCCCAAGAAGAAAAAAAAAGAGAGAGTCCTGACAAAATGGACCCCACCACAACAATGCCAGTGGTGGGCATGTTTCGATGACCACATAATGTTCTTACAAATAGCACGTAGTGCAATAAATTAGCCTTAAAAAAAAAAAAGAAAAGCACACTGGATCCTAAATAGTGCATAATTTATGTTTCCACTAAGACTTCTATTCATTCGGCATAGTAACCAGAATAGAATTTTCAAAAAAAAT
>QRFJ01000032.1:905462-1078238 GCA_006176705.1 Cocos nucifera | reverse complement strand
TAACCTAACTTATGAATCTTACAAAATTTTAAGCCTAATTATTGGAATAGTTCTTTAGAGGAAAATATGAGCAGGATATTTAAGATGCCCCATAATAATAGTTGTATGATATATTACATACGGTAGGGATGTATATGTTCTATAGCTATGAATGTTGCAAACTTATAGTAAGATAATCATGTTCACTCCCACATGTTAATGTTGACAAAATATATAATCATATTGACAAATTTGTGATACCCTAACTAAAATGCTCTATAATAACCATCGGAATATCATCTCATCCCAGATGTTAAGAGGCATCCATCATATGTGTCATTGTATCAACTTCATCAAAATGTTTTGGCAGCAATGAACCATATGTTGTATGGACAGATAACTTGAGAATAAAATCTATTCTACTACAATGTGATGGTAATATAATAAAAATAATAAATTTGCAAAACCTAGTGTAAGAAGGAAATTTGAGCAAGCAATAGAAAAGTGAATCAAATTCCATAGAAGCCACTACCTTACATGGTCAAAGGGAATGTGGTCAACAACTAATCAATAGCAAGAAGTGAGTGCATTTATCACAATGAAAAAGAGAAAAGAAAAGACAAATAATAAGGCACCAAGACAGAGACCTATTGTTGCAAGGTAAACAAAGAAGGGAGGGAGAAAAGAAAAAAGAAGAGGGCATCAATTGTCCCCTCCATCAGGCTAGCTCCTTCTCATGCTTACAGTACATGCTCTAAATCAATTTAATCTGTAACATTATAACCGAGAAATTGATAGGTATCAGTGATACGGAGAGCACAAAATCCGATATTTTAGTTGAATGGCGCCACAACAAGCAATGTTTCCTTTTGTACACTTAGCACAAGCAGAATATATATGATACAATTCATGGATTTTGTAAAGGAAAAGCTTTCATGTCATAATAATTCAAGAACATATGTAATAGCTTCCATTTCATAATCAATCAATGGCTTATATTTATTTTTAAGTATCCAAGGACTTGGTAACATTTTTCATCAACATATTTCATATAGTGGCATATGTGTTGCAGATTGATGTAAACCCTAGGACTCTTTTAAGTAATTTAGATAATCAATGAGAGGTTTAAAACAAATTTTCTTAACATATCATTTACAAAGCGAAGGCGATGATTTCCCGCTAACTTAATATTGCCTTTTGTAACTTGGGGAGTTGTTGACAAAATTTTAGTTAGGGAAGTAGAGAAGAATTTTACACTGCAGCACTATGTTTTTAGTTCTTTTTGTGCAATATGTTCCAGTGTTAAGCTACAAATTGAGCCAAACAAAAAAAGTCCTCTATTTACCGCAAAAAAAAAAAAAAAAAATCCTCCACCGGCATAATTCTTTACCATCTAGATTTCGCCACGTGGACTACAATTACATCTCGATCGTTCTTTGTGGAGGAAAAACACCACCATTTCAAAATTCGAATCACACCAAAAGGGCAAGCCCCTGCAACTCCCAACGGCCATAGAGCGTCCTTGTCTCTATGACCTACTGTTAAGTGTTCGAACACCAGAGCGGAAGAAGAGATTTAAAAGGAAGAGGGGGAAAAAAAATGGTTCTTTTCTGTTCTCGATAGTTTCTCTGATTCAAGCTAGGGTTCCTCCGAGGTTACCTTCTTCGTCTTCAGGTATACGAGAAAAGTCTAGACGAAAGAAAGCTCCGATCTCTCTCTCCCTCTCTCGTTTTCGGTTAGAAATTCAAGTTTCGCATGATTTCTTGGCCAAAATATATTTCTTTCTTTGAAATTAAGGTTATCTTTTCTTGGTTTTTGATTCTATTATTGTTTTCTGATGCTCAAATAGGGTTTGTAGAGGAGTTTCTCGGGAATCTCGGCGATCATGTATGCCACTCCCAATCGGAGACTAGGGTTTTCCTCCTTACCTCCAAATCCGGCTCCATTTCTAACTCCCCGCCCCGAGAAGCGGCCGTTTGATCTTAGATGGACCGATGGGGGTTCTGCCTCCAGCCGGAACGACAGAGATAGGGAGGTCAACATTCAAGTGATGCTCAGATGCCGGTTAGCTTTTGCTCACTGATATATCATCGCTTTCTCTAATTTCTCAGTTATTTTACTTATCTTTGAAGAAAATTTGATCTTTGAGATTTGGTGATATGATTTTTAATTCACGTGAGAGATAGTTGGCAGCACGCGTACCTGTCATTGTTAAATGCAGAATTATTTGGAATGCTTGAAGCTTTTATGTTTAACTAGTGGTGGGAAATTCAGGACTGGAGGCTTGGTTCTTGTTTTCATATTTTAGAACTAAGATATCGATACAGTGTAGACTTTAATATTTGATGAAGGAGTTTGAAGAGCTTCTGTATTGGATGACTAACCAGGCCGTTAACTGATGAAGAACAACGGCTGAATGTTCAAAAGGTGGTCTCTTGCAATGAACAAAAGAACGAGGTGACGGTTTTGCAGAGTTTAGTGAACAGGCAACTTGATAAGACTTTTACCTTTGATAAGGTATGCCATTGTTCATTTTTGGTTATGATTTATCTTCTATAATGGCCTATTAGTGCAATGCTGCTTTTGTTCTTTCCTCTTCTTCTTTTACTTTTGGTGATGTAAATTGTTCTTTCTTTTTATTTTTCGTATGTAACTTCTTTTTGGCAGATATTTGGGTCCAAAGTTCAACAAAGATCGGTATATGACCATGCTATTGCGCCCATTGTTAATGATGTTCTTGAGGGCTTCAACTGCACTGTTTTTGCTTATGGGCAGACAGGCACAGGGAAAACATACACAATGGAGGGGGGAATGAAGCATAAGGTACATGATAGTGATTTGAGTTGATTAGTTGAATATTTCTGGAAAAAAAAAAAAGACTTGGTGACCGAGCTTTTGTATGTCCATCTATTCTAGGGTGGAGATCTATCTTCCGATGCTGGTGTGATTCCAAGGGCTGTCCGCCATATTTTTGATACTTTGGAAGCACAGAAAGCTGATTATAATATGAAAGTCACTTTCTTAGAGCTATACAATGAAGAAATCACTGATTTGTTAGCTCCTGAGGACCATACTAGATTTACAGAAGACAGACAAAGGAGACCGATTTCTTTGATGGAAGATGGGAAGGGTGGTGCAGTTATCAGGGGTCTTGAAGAGGTGGCTGTCTACAGTGCTAATGAAATTTACAAGCTCTTAGAACATGGATCTGCTAGGAGGCGCACAGCAGATACTTTGTTAAACAAGCAGAGCAGGTACTGTCTATTCCATCACGATCATCATGGATTCGAAAAATCTTGTACGAATTAGTCAACAAAGTTGAATTTGTCATGCAGCCGATCTCATTCTGTTTTTTCTATAACGATCCATGTGAAAGAAGTGGCAAGAGGAAATGAGGAGCTCATAAAATGTGGTAGGCTTCACCTCGTCGACTTGGCAGGCTCAGAAAATATATCCCGATCTGGTTCAAGAGAGGTACCTATTTACAGAAGAACAGCTGGTCCTTTGCAGTGAAGACTTATCTTGCTCTGTGAGATGCCCAATATCAAATGATGTGCTGGGTCTCATGCCAAAGTTGATCTTCTCCTATAGAAGATATTCTTATACCATTTTTCCATTGCCTAAGAGTTAACAGAACTTGGTTTCCTTTCCCAGATGGCAGCTTCTTAGCTTTGGAGTGTATTAGAGTGGTTCTCTAGCTGCCATAACTTGTTATGCTTTTCTACTAGCTAATCATTTTTTAGTTACAAGTTTTATTTTACTCTAGCTTCCTAAATTGGTAGTTGCCTTCATTTGTAATTTCCTTTGCTTGGCTTCCCAGGTCCGCCTGCTTACCCTTCTCAATCTACTTGGAACTGAAGGACTGAATGTTGACAGTTCTAGCAATGCAATGTTTCCACCAAAGGATGCCATCCATTATTCACTAGTGCTGAAAATTATGTAATTAAATAGATCCCATCGGTTTTAAAAAAAGTGCTAGCTAAATCTTAGCTTTCCTGAGAGTGTTGAAAAGTTTTAATTGCAGAATGAGTCCATGAATGGATGCCATCAATTATACACACCAGTGCTGAAAATTCTGGAAACAAATAGGTACCGCCATTCTTTAAAATGTTTTTGAACTGTTGAAGTTCCATTTTCTCGATGTAGATGGAAGCTTCTACGAAGAACTAAACTTCATAAAGTTTTAGATGAAAAGCTGTGAGGTAGGGGTTATGTTTGCTGAAAACCTCATTAGCGGTCAGCTGTTAGTTCGAATTTGTTCAATCTGGTGAATGATGCCAATGAAGATGCATGGTTAGCAGCCTGATCTCGTTAAGTAGCTTGTAGGAATTGTGTTTTGTCTTGTATTTTTGTTTCTAATGTTTTGTGTTCATATTGCTTTTAATTGGCATCGTGTGTATAATCAGTTGTTTACTTGGCTAATAGTCTGAACATGTGCATAGGCTAGAGCAAGGGAAGCAGGGGAGGTGAACAAGAGCCTATTGACCCTTGGCCGTGTCATAACTGCACTGGTGGAGCATTCTGGTCATATACCTTACAGGTCTTAATGGAACATTCTTAGATATTCTTTCTTTGTTTTTTTTTTTTGAAGTTATTCTTAGGGATTCTTTGTGGCCCTTCTGCAGTTTTACTGCCATTTTGGCTTATGTATCATCGATCATTTCAACATGTCGATATTGTCATGTTGAGCAGGGACAGCAAGCTTACTAGATTACTAAGGGAATCCTTGGGAGGGAAAGCAAAAACTTGCTTCATTGCAACAGTGTCTCCATCCATTCACTGTTTAGATGAAACTTTAAGCACACTTGATTATGCATACCGTGCTAAGAGCATCAAAAACAAGCCAGAGGTTTGATATTTCTGTTCTTCCCACATGTTGTTCTCCGGCCCACTAGTTAAAGCCCTTATATTCTGCATCTGCAGGCAAACCAGAAATTTTCCAAGTCTGTGCTCCTCAAGGATCTTTACCTAGAAATGGAAAGAATGAAACAAGGTTTGCCGATGCCCTTTGATTCTATATATTTTTTTATCATGGTATCGTTTAACTTACCGACTCCCATTCTGATTGATCTATGATAAGATGTGAGAGCTGCAAGAGAAAAGAATGGTGTTTATATTCCTCATGAAAGGTTTGTGCAGGATGAGGCAGAAAAGAAGGTCTTCTCCTTTCAGAAACAAAATGATAATTTGTTTTTGTGCTTCTTTAATATATCGATAATTAGGTATTCATTTCATTGGTTGCTTGTCATATTAAATGCTCATTTTGTTGCACAGGCAATGAGTGAGAAAATAGAGCATCTAAAGTCTGATCTGGAGCGCAAGATAAAGGTATGATTTTGCTTCAACAGTTCAGTCTGATCTCCATTTCTTATTATTCTGTGGATCTTTTTGCTCCTCTATGACAGCAAGCTGATAGATTTCAAGATCTCTACCATGCCGAAGAAGAAAAGAACTTGGATTTGGAAAGTGAGATTAGGGAATGCAAGGTGAAAAAAATTGTTCAGCATGATGGTAATCGCTTTATTAACATGCACATGACCTGTAGTCTCCAAATTTTCCATTTTAGGCAAATTTTGAAAGCAACAAGAACGCCTTCCTAGATCTTCAAGAAGCTTATGCGAGAACCAACATGATGCTGAATGAAAAGGAGTTCATCATATCAAAATTACTACATTCTGGTAAGCAAAGATATAACAGTCATACCAGGAGAGTTCCTTGATAGACAACCTCTGATTTCTGCATTTTTCCCCCCAACATCAAATAGAAAGTGCGATTCTAGAACATGCAAAACAGCTACGCAGCAGCTTGGAAAATGCATCAGAAGATATGTCAATGCTCCTGGCTAAAATTGGTAAGATTCTGTTTTATCTGATTAGCCAAGAATCTGTTGAATGTATTCCTAAATGTGTTCAACGTCGACTAATAATGATGCATTATTGTAGAACGCCAGTCAAAAATTGAAACAGAAAACCAAGGGTTGATTCTGACTTTTGGCTCTCAGCTTGATCAGAGTTTAAAATCCTTACATGAGACAGTGATGGGATCAGTTTGCCAACAGCATGAACTATTGAAATCCATGGAAGAGCATGTCAACTCATTCATCACAACCAAGTGCGAGGTAAAATATGAAATTGTGGTATCATATATGCTATCAAAGCTGCGCATTGGTCCCAATGCTTATGTTGATATGCTTGTGTTCAGGCAACCAAATGCTTGGAGTTGAAAATTGAGAAAATTAAAGATACATATACTTCAGGAATTTTGTGCATGAAGGAGCTTGCCACTGCACTACAAAAGAAAGGATTCTCAGACTTAGAGGAGATGAAGTTATCAATTTCTGCACAGATGATGGCTGTTGAGAATGTATGGTTTGAAATAAGAGAATATGTCATATCTTGAAGACACCACTGCCTGCAATAGAAGCAATGGACTGACTAGATGTTCTGTTTTATGCTTTGCAGTTTCTGGTCACTGCAGTTTCAGAGGCTGAGCAGGTCCTTACTGATGTCCAGAGATCCCTTGCAGAACAAAAAATGCTGCTGGCTTTTTCAGCTCAACAACAAGAGGCGGTATATTTTCTTCGACCCGCATAGTTTATAGTTCACATGCTGCAGACTATACTAAAAGCTTGTTGGAAACTACAGGGACTGCAAAGGAGCCTTGTTTCAACACAAGCTATTTCGAAGACAACAATCAATTTCTTTAATGATCTAAGGAGCCAGGCCACTAGGCTCACAACACTTCTTGAAGAAAATCGATTGGAAAAATCACATCAGTTAGCAGCTTTTGGGGATGCATTTAAGGTGAATCCTAGAAAACAAACAAAACGGGATGATTTGCCCAGAGACATGACCAACTAATTGTTTGCATTTTGCTCTTTAAGGAATTGTCTGCTAAAGAGGAAAAGGCTGCTTTTGAAAAGATTGCTGGGATATTGACAACCTTGACAACCACGAAAGTGAAGATGGTCTGTATATCCTTTGTTTTAACCAAAAATGACACAAATGATCATTGGTCTGGAGCGAGTAGATAACCAAGCACCATGTTTCTCATCTCTTTTATATAAGCAGGTCTCAGAGGTCATTGGTAACATGAATCACGCATGCATCGAAGGAAATAAGAGGCTACAACTAGAGATGTCTGGCATGCAGCAAGTTTCAGATAATGCTGTAAAGGAGTGGATTGCATATACCGAAAAGGTTGAAAACCAATTCCAGGAGGATACATGTTCAACTGCCAAAATCAGAGCTACTACAGAAGAAACTCTTTGGCATTGGTATATTTCTAGGACAACTGCATGACAATTTACTGCTGATTCTCAAATGCTATCATTCAAATTTTACTCCTGCTAGATAATCCTACCATATGTTTGTATTTCTTGTATGCAGCTTAGAGAAAGTGGGTCAGTCTATGCATCATTGGAAGAATGTTCAGTTATCCGTGAATCATCTTCATAATGATTATGCTGCAGAAATTGAGATTTCTGCAGAGTAAGAAATGTTCCCTGGTTGATATATTTACCATTGTTTAGTAAAGTTATTGTATTTCTTCTCTACCTAAATCAGGTTATATCCTCTTTTCTTGGTGACAGAAAAAGGAATCAGGAAAATAACAGTATTCTTGAAGAAGTTGTGTCAGCATGCTCTCAAGCTGGTGCACAATTTGACGAAGGAACCTGTGACCTGCTGGCCACTGCGAAGAGTAATTATGTCCTCCTTTCTCATGATTTTTTGATGCTTGACAAGATGATTTGTTTACCTCATCCAATTATTTGCATATTGACAGATTCACTTTTGGTGGACCATGAATCTAGAAAGGAAACGGAATTAATGTCAACAGTTTGCTCGGATCGTCTAAAAATTATGCAGGACAATCACACCAACGGCATCAGCAATATCAGAAGTTTGGCAAAAAAATGCCTTTTACATGATTACTTGGTATGCTTTCAACTTTCCGTCCCATATCAAAGTTCTGATATGCAAACTAATGACAAGGTTATCCTTGACTTAATGAATCTACTAGAATTTCCATAAACCTTTTCTGGTCAGAGAATTGATGTTATAGTTATTAAGGGATTGTTTTGGATTATCCTACCCCTCACATGGTTGCAAAATATAACTTGTAGGAATAATAATTCATTCAGCTATGAAAGGTAGTAGAGAAGGTAAGTGGGAAGGATCAAAGGCTGCTGATCTTGCAGTCTAAATTTGTGTGTTAACAATTTAATGCCATTTAAATGGGCTGTGGTATTTGGCTTACATATGTTGCTGGGAATTTCATCTAAGATAGTGATATCAGGAACCTCTGTGCCATTCCAGCTATGATACCTATTATATATGCGGAGGATATCCCCTCAGATAATCTGGGCATCCATACGACTGAAGTAATGAATTATCAATGTATTCTCCCTTTTAGATTCTTTCAGCAGTGATATTTGGTTCACTGTTGATGCTAAGGCAAAACAATGGAACTTTTTTCACATATGCTATGTTCCTTTTTAATTAAATATGCTGTTTTTATTTGTTTGTGCACTTCATGTTGATGTTTTCGATTCTGACCTTTACTCTAGTGTGCTTAAGCAAGGCTAGCATTTCAATACTTGTTCTTACTGGCATCACCTTTCATTAACTTGTGATAATTTTAGAAGATTTGACTTGTGATAAATGTCTTGTTGATGAACAGGTTGATCATCCAACTAGTAAGACACCTTCGAGGCAGACGATCAATGTACCGAGCTTGGCATCAATTGAAGAACTAAGGACATCTATATGTGACCTGGTTTCGGAATTTAAACCAGAGAATGTAGTAAAAAGGGATTCTGAAGGAAAGCGGCAGCTGTATCCATCCAAGCAAACCTCAAGAAGTCCACTTACACCTGTCAATTGATATGAAAAAGGAATTTTCGGAAGCAATATTGTATCACAAGCCTTGTTGCTGTAGTGTTGTATATCACTACATTACCTGATGATCAGATCATCGGTTGATGTTAGTCTCCTGTTTTGCCCCTTCTGGCTCTTCCTACGGTGCAAAACAGTTGGAAATATGTAATCATGCAGCTTGCCCTGTCAATGCATCGCTGGATGTGGCCTCAAACAAACAGGCAAAGGATGCAAAATGGGAAAATTGATGGGGCAATCTGAAGATTTGACCATAAAGAGTGTTTTAACTTGTGTTTACAGCATAGAGAAAGAGCTCGAAGATTGCTTTGTAGAAAATGCTAAGTCTGGATGCTCCTGCTGTAATGAAGATCATTGAATGAAGGCTTCCTGTAGAATTCGATACACGAATCCTAGTATAACACATGCTGATTTTGTCCAAGGTATTCTGCGTGTCGATGCACAATTCACGTAAATTGCCTGTGGATTTTACTCTTGTTTTGCCTTCCTCTCTCTCTAATTGAGCTGATTGCTTTCATGGGCCAGCTAGAATTAGGCCCGCATTTAAAGCAACGAATGGGCTGCTTCCAAGCTGCGATTATGGTGGGCCAAGTACGGTGAGGATATCAGGTCATCTCCTAATCATAGCTTGCACTAATGGCCGTAGCATAGGAAGAGGAGCTACAAATTCCTGGAGCCACCCAACATTAGGCTAAGCTGGTCCACAAAATCCAAGAAAAAAAAATTATGTGAAATAGTTCACTACAAGTAGGTCATCTTCGCATGTGGAGAACCATTTGGACCAAGTCTGATCAAAGATTTCACTGTAGTGGAGCTGAGGCAACAGAGGGGCACTTGGGGTTTAAAGCTTGATGAACATAGTGAATGTTCTTAGATCTTCTTATCATTTTCTTTTCTGATGAAATAAGATCACAAATAATATCATCAAGAAAGTTCTTATACTGTTTATCTGACCTAGTTAATCTTTATATACCAATTTGGTTCAAACAATATGGCCCGCTATATTGATAGTATCTAGAGGAAGTATTTCTATTGATACGATAGATAGAGAAAATAACGAAATAAGAAGCAAAAAAGAGAAAAAAGTAGAAGCACGGAATATTTATGGGGCTTGGTCTATTGACTTGCAAAGATAATGCAAAAGTTTCACTATAGAAAACTAAAATCTATGAAGTATAAGATTTTCTCACAAACGCTAGTTTCTAATATACCCTCACCTTCAAAACACTCGATTACTCTCTTCTTTTAAGGTTGCAAAAGTTGATTTAGACTCGATTTAGTGGTCTACAATGATCGGGTCGGTTTGGCCCACACAGGCTCTATACCTGCATCCCTAACTGGCTAATCGTGCGACCCAAACAAAATAAGTATAGCTGCCAAGGCAGACCTTTTTCTCTCCGTTTCACTCGCCCTGCTAGTTGTAGTACACTCCACTCTCTTTCCTTGCTCCACTTTAGGAAAGAAATTATTGTTTTAGTTTTCTAGAGCTTGTAAATTCTAGGCATACTCAAACATTTATCTTTCCAATTTCTTGCATATGCTCCATGGAATAATACATTTGGCGTCTCTTCTTGCTTCTTAAAGGCACGCCCCATTTGGTAGAACCTAGCCAAGCCGCGATGGACAAAGAGGTTATAACTAACCTCTTTCAAGGCTACCATCTTTGCTCACCGTCTTTGCCTTGCAGGGAAAGAAAATGTGGGAATGCTCCAGGAATTTACCTGATGGTGGCTGCGGACGCCGCCCCCGCTACCGTATTTAGTAAGTTATCCCTTGCACTGACGTCTATATCTACTCATGCTTCATTCTTTTCCTAGAGGGGAAAATGTGGTTGGTTGATCTGGCTCTTTCTAATTCTTAAAGCCATCAAGGCGTACCCCTTCATGGACTTGTCCTTTAGCATCCGTCTACAGTATTTTCCCATGAATCAAACAAGCACTTGATGCCCCTTTGACGGCATAAAAAGAGTTATCCTCCCACCGACCGAAGACTAGTGCAAACTGCCACACACTCATATGTAAGGGTGGTAAGAGAAAACACCTATCAAATTGCCTCTTTATTTTTCCTCCCTCCTGTCGATGACATAAACGAGAAGGGCATCCAAACAAACGCAAGAAAAAAACAAAGGCCAGGGGGTGGTGTGAAGGGGATAATATAATGAAAAGGTGCAGCAAGATTAGAAAAGGGGAAGGTGAAGATGATAAAAAGGATGAAGTGGGCTGCCCACAAATTGGTGGTATCCACGTCACGGTGCCCAGTCTTTTGGCTACTCCGCACTTCAGTGGCCCTGAACTCCTCGCCACCCTTTCTCTTCTCGCTCGTGTTTTCTTTTCGAGGAGAGGGGCCTCCTTGGGGCCGTACAGCGCCAGGTAGTGCGTCAACATCTTCGTGGCACCACCTTTCCTTCGCTCCGATAATTTCCCGAAGCTCGGCGCACTCACCACTCTGCGTTGCAGGATAATGATAAAAAGCCATTTCTCACGTAAGATGAGTGAAGAATTCAACTACCAAGAGAGCAACATGACATGATGAGCATCTAATGGCTCGAAGGTGAAGCGGGCACCTTGTGCTTCAGCTTTGCTGTAGAATTTAGCTGATATCGATAGGCGAACAGCATTGAACCAGCCACGATGACTTAGCATATAGAGCTCCTAGGACAGCTGTGTGGACTTGTATTAGAGTTTGTTATTGGAGGCATCACATCAGACTGATAAGAGACTTAAATTTTTGATGCGAGGATCTAATTTCAGTACAACATTTTGTACATTGCACGGATGAGGTGCATTGTAATGGAAGCCATCATACCATGATTCATATGTCGCTCTCATGCGTGTCCGAGAGAGAGAGAGAGAGAGAGATTGAGTGGAGAGAACTGTATATAGTGTTGCGTTTCAATGCTCCATGTCAAACAGTGTGGCAGCGTTTGAAGGCCCCCTTTTTTTCCTCAAGGCTTAGGCTTGTCCGATTCTGATGCTGGTACTACCACCAGTAAATGAGGAATGTCTACATGGTCAAATTGTCACAGTAGGCCCAGAAGGAAGTTCTCTTTCATTATCCACGTAAGAAAGAGCACTCCACCGGGAAAAAAATGTCTCCTCTCTCTCTAGATCTGTGTGCCTCAAAAGTCTTGTGCATGATTTGTAAATGAGCACCAATGAGAGGTTGCTAAGATTTTTTTCCCACATCTTTAATTTCTATATTTTCCTCCTCCAAATAGCATAACTATTCTATTGTCAGACAGAAGCAATTACTTGGTTACCAGTGTAAGCACATTGCCTTACGACCTCCCAGCTAGAAAGATGCCAATATTTAACCAAGAGATGGACCCGCATACCAGGAGGACTGCAGCGAAACTTGAAAAAGATCTGTCCTCTATTATAAAATATTGGCTGGATGTCACTCACTAAGAAGGTGGAATTTAAATGAGAGTTTTCGACTCTCAAAGCAGACAGTGACTTCAGAATGTGTCATCAGAAATTTTAACAGCAAGTTAAGGACTGCTCAAATCTACTACGTGCAACAAAACAGTCTTGAGTGAATTGGGTCGGGTTAACCTTCTTTCTTTATAGATTAGTTGCATAGTGTGCTTGTCACGGTTAGTGAGGCAGTCATTATCACTTGGGCAACCAAAGATGACCTCAGGTATTACCTATGGACAATCAACACTTTCCTGCGGTAGGCTCATGTTTTCCTCCTTTATGGTCCACAAAATAGTAACCAGCCCAGGTACGCAAGATCGGAATTTCTTACCCTATTGGCATGTGTTACCCTAAATGAACTTCCACCTTTCTTCACCCACTTTTCCCTAATATGAACTCACAACTTGAGAACTTACTTGTTCAGGCAAAACTGAATGTCAGCTAAATTGTCTATTTTATTGTGGGATATATCACACCTATTTAGATGGATATTTTTATAGGATCGGTCTGAAAATCCTATAGCAATCAGATTTCTTGGCTTATTTAGCTTGCACTTTTCAGGAGCCTATCCAAATCTAACCTAGATTCTAGTTTTTAAGCTGTCGAAGAACAAAACATCTATGCATATCTTTCTCTTTTTTTTTTTTTTTTTTCCAGAGGATTTGAGCTAACAGAGTTTAGTTGATATAAGGTTATTCTTAAATGACTGGTCCAATCTATAAATCTTATAAAATTTTTCATCCAATTTTATAGAAATAGCCAAACAGGCCCTGAATGTCAACTCTTTTCTATCCTACAAAGAAAAGCTAATATTTTAGATTTTCTAAACATTCAACATATGTCATTTTTTTTTTTTTTTTGGTGCAAACAATGGTCACACGATTATGATGTGAGTGCAGTCCAAGAAGTTAGAAAACAAAATATCTTTCCAAGCCCAAGGGCAGATGTCGTCTTGGCGTCAGGTCCGGCCTTTAGTATGCTCAATAATAAAGGAAACAATGCAGTCCATAGTACCATTAACCTTCCATAAAATATACTGAGTAGTTATTATGGTGGAGTAACGAAGAAAACTCCAAATATCATGAAGAAGCGAGTGAACATTTAGATGCTTTGTCTCTTCCCAGATCCAACCGATGATAGTAGCGGAGTCACTCTCAATAAAGATCCTCTCGACTTATAACTCATACGTTGCACAGATGATACCTATTGTAAGGAAGATTTTATTTTTCTCTCTGTTTTTTTTTTGGTACAGAACAAACCCCATTGTATAGAATTTTTCTTTTTTTACAAGAAGAATTAATAGCTCATACCCACCTATACGTTTCTTGATTAGAGAGACTAATCAAGAAAATATAGCCTATTTTCCAACACTCCCACTCAAGATGGGGCGAAGATATTATGAAGTCCCATCTTATTACAAATAAATGTAAAACTTAAAGTGTTAAGTTCTTTCATATAAATATCAGCTAGTTATTCAGAAGACTTGACAAAAGAGAGACAGATAACTTGCTGATCTAATTTTTCTTTAATAAAATATCAATCAATTTTAATATGCTTCATCCGATCGTGCTGAACAGAATTATTAGCAATATTAATGGCTGCCTTATTGTCACAGAAGAAAAGCATAGGAGAAGACTGAAAAAGATGCAACTCAATCAATAATTGTTTTAACTACATAACTTCATAGACCCTTGGGCTAAAGCTCTATATTCAGCTTCTGTACTGGAACGACCAACCACATTTTGCTTCTTATTGCGCCATGTTACAAGATTGCCATCCAAGAAAGTACGATAGCCTGATGTAGATTTTCTATCATCCAGAGCACCAGCCCAGTCAGCATCAGTATATCCTTCGATCTTAAGGTGTCCATGACGAGAAAATAGAAGACCATGTCCAGAACATCCTTTAAGATAACATACAATCCGATAGATAACTTCTTAGCGTCGCTCACGAGGATCATGCACATACTGACTCACAACACTGACAGCAAAGGAGATGTCGGGATGAGTATGACAAAGATAAATTAGCCGACCCACTAGGTGCTGATATCTCTCCTTATCAACTGGATTACCACCTTCTGCCATGAGACGATTGTTTTGCTTAATAGGAGTAGCCACAGGTCTACAACCCAACATGCCTATTTTCATCAGTAAGTCAAGTATATACTTTCATTGAGAAAGAAAAATGGCATGTGATGATCTAGCAACTTCATTCCCAAGAAAGTATCTCAAAGGACCAAGATCCTTGACTTCAAAAGTTTGAGCTAAATGAGTCTTTAAACGATCAATCTCTGAAAGATCATCATCTGTTAGGATTATATCATCAACATATACTATTAGAATGGCAATCTTTTCTTTATTATGCTGAAAGAACATAATATGATCAGCATTACTTTACTGATAACCCATCTCCAGAATTGCGCATCGAAATCGATCAAACCAAGCTCTAGGTGACTGTTTCAAACCATAAAGAGAGCGATGCAGTTGACACACCTTTTCAGTAGTTGTAGCACTAGAGAAACCTGAAGGAATTTTCATGTATACTTCTTCCTGGAGATCCCCATATAAAAATGCAATCTTAACATCTAATTAAGAAAGACTCTAGCCAAGATTAGCAGCACAAGAAATAAGGATCCTCACAAGAAATAAGATTTCATCATAGTCTATTTCATATGTCTAAGTATAATCTTTTGCTACCAATCATGCTTTATAGCGATCAATAGTCTCCTCTGGAGTTTGTTTTACTGTAAAAATCCATTTGCAGCCGACTGTCTATTTTTCAGCAGGTAAAGGAACAAGCTCCCATGTATTATTTTTGGCTAAGGCCTTCATTTCCTCAAGCATTGCCTCCTTCCATTTTGGGTCTGCCATAGCATCCTTCCAGTGCGAAGGAACAGAGATAGACTCTAGGGATACAATAAATATCCTATATGAAGATGAAAGGGACTTATACAAAACAAAATTAGTAACATCATGACGGTTACGAGAGGGAACAATGTGCATACGGAAGGTTTTCTATGAGTAATAGAAAGATGTAAATCGGTTAAAGAATTGTTATCATCATTATCATTGGAGGAGAATATCGGAGCCGATTACGAAGGAGACTGTTGGGAAGTGGGAGAATGCATACCGGGCTCAGTAATATTTGGCGAAGATAGGTGCTCTCCCTATCGATCCGAATTACTCTTAGATTGCTCTTGTTTCCTTTGTTCCTCAGACTTTTCCTCATGACCGACAAAATCAAATGAAGCACAAGGAGAGAGAAAGTCGGATACACCAATCAGTTGATCAATGGGCATATCTATTGGATCACTATTAAAGAATGCTTCAAATTTTCTAAATGTAACATCCATACTAACCAATATACGTTGCTCAGGTGGATAATAGCATCTATATCCTTTTTGAGTGGTAGAGTACCCAATGAACACACACTTAAGAGCTCGAGGATTAAGTTTACTAATTATAGATCGATGATCTCGGACAAAGCATACACACCCAAATACCTAAGGAAGTACAACAATAAAAGGCATCCTTTGTAGACATTCAAGTGGCGTGCGGTAGTCTAAAGCTTGAAGAGGCATGCGGTTAATAAGATAGGCTGCAGTAAGAACTACCTCTCTCCAAAGATACTTAGGGACCTTCATAGTGAAAGACAAAGATCGAGCAACTTTCAATAAGCATCGATTTTTACGTTCAGCCACTCTATTCTGAGCAGGAGTATCAACACATGTAGTTTGGTGAACAATTTCTTGAACAGTCAAATATTCATGAAATTTTTTATTAATATATTCAGTGCCATTATCTATTCTCAAAGTTTTGATTGTGGCATTAAATCGAGTATTTACAAACTTATGAAATTTCTTAAAACATTTGAGAACCTCATCCTTTGTCTTTAGTAGATAGACCCAGGTTACTCTACTATAACAGTCAATAAATGTGACAAGGTATCGATATCCAAAAAGAGAAACAGTACTACATGATCCCCATACATCAGAGTGGATAACATCAAAGATTTTAATACTTTGAGTATCAGAAATTGGATAAATAGTTCATGTGTGTTTAGAAAATTCACATGCATCACAAATTAATTTATGCTTATCATAGATATTATATAAATTAGAAAAAAGTTTTGCCAACATAGAGAAAGAAAGATGTCCAAGCCTGCAATGTTGTAATTGGAGTTCATGCATAGCATTTTCGGAAGAAGATACAACCAAGCCATTCTCCAAATTGTCTTCTTGTCCTTTTTCAATCAGATAATAAAGCCCGTCATGCATTCTACCATACCCAATCGTCTCCCTCATTGTCAGTTCCTGGAATACACAATAGGTGAAAAAAATATGACTTTGCAATTTAAAGCTTTTGTAATGGAACTGATAGAAAGAAGGTTTGTGGGAAAACTAAAAATATGTAAAATTGAGGACAATGTTATATTTGATGTATAGTTGATAGAACATTGGAAAAGGATCCATCAGCTATATGAACTTTATCCCGATCAGAATAAGGAGAGTATGACACAAACAACTTGGATTGTCCTATTATATGACTAGTAGCTCCTGAGTCTAGGATCCAATATTGAGAAGTATCTAAGACAGTAAGAGTACTAGAAGTATAAGAACTAGATTGCATAAAATGAGAGTGAAAAATGGAAGAAAGATTAAAAGAATCGCTAAGCAAACCCATAGCAGATGAAGAGGTGTTGCTACAAGAAGTGTTCAGCCTGGCCAGAATATGATGTAGGGTCTGTATTTTCTCCATAGATAGAGAACCTTCAGTATCAACAGATGGTGTTGAAACAGATGAAGTTGCTATAGATTGATGGGTTGAAATAGATGAAGTAATATCTTGAACTTCAGAAAAATTGGCCTGGCCACATCCAATAGATCCAAATCACCCACCATCTTGTCGTCCTCCTCTACCACAACCTTGGTCAGATGGAGGACGTCCATGTAACTGCCAGCAGGTATCACGGATGTGCCCTGATTTATTGCAATAGGAGCATATCCGTATATCTCAATCACCTCTACCACGAGGTTGTGATTGTGGCCGAGCAACCATTGTTGAACGGGCTGTATCAGAGGAGGTGATCATCATACGTCGTCGAGTCTCTTCACTTAGAATGATAGGGAAAATTTGATTGAGAGAAGGTAGATCGGAACTTCGATCCAAAATTTGAACTTTGATTAGATCGAATTCTTCATTGAGGTCGGCAAGAAAATCAAAGATTTGCTCCTCATCAGTAAATTTTTTGAACTCAGCAGCCTCATTAGCACAAGAGGTCTTGAAGGGACGATAAAAATCCAGCTTTGACCATAGACGTTGAAGTTCTGCCATATAAGCATTAACAGAGAGTTCTCCTTGTTTGAGTGCACGTATTTTTCGTTTGAGCTCAAAAGCTTAAGCTGTATTGTCTTGCTGAGAATAAGTTCGGACAGCAGTCTCCCAAATTTCTTGGGCGGTTTCAAAGAATAACATGCCCTGAGCAAAAGAGGGCACCATGGAGTTGATTAGCCAGGCCATCACAAGAGAATTTTCCAACTCCCATTGTATTAATACAGTGTCTCCTGTTGGTTGGTGGCTGCGGTTTAGTTCTCATGAGAAAACCCTCCAAATCATGGGTTTTGATAAAAAGCCATACATTTTTGGCCCACAAAAGATAAGTGAGTGGTCTATCAAGCCGAACAGAATTGATCTGAAGAGAAGGATTATCTATTCCAGTCGAGAATTAGAAGCACGACTAACCACCTCATTTATTATCTTCTCCAACTCCTTGGTGAAACCGCATGTCATCTTTAAAAGAGCTCAAAAAAAATTACTGAATCATCATTGCTGAGTCACCCTTTTTTCTAAAAAAAAATTAATCAAAAAATAGAAGAATAAAATCATGGGCCAAACCGTGAGCCATGGCTTTAGTTGGGTGTCGTAGAGGAAGAGCAGCCATGTGGGGTTCCGATGGAGCAGGCGGTGGTGGGTGGAGATCGGCCAGGCGGTGGGTGGGCCATGCACATAGTTGTGGGCGGCAGTTAGGTGCAGTAGTAGCAGAGGAAGGGCAGTCGTGCAGGGTTCCGACAGGCCATGCCGTCGAAGAGACGGTGGAGCGGGAGGGGCGAGCGGTGGTGGGCGGAGATCAGGCGAGGAGGGGTTCTGGCGAACCATACCATCGGGGAGATGGAGGAGCAGGGGTTCCGACGGGTCGGGAGGGGCATGCAGGCGGTGGTGGGCATCCACGATGAAGTGCAGATGGTGGAGCGGGAGGTGCAGTGGTGGGCGAAAATCATGTAGGTGGTGGAGAAGATGGGATCGGGTGGAGGAAGAGAGAAAGAAGGTTTTGGAGAAGACGGGATTGGGGTGCGAGATGGTGTGGTGGTGAAAGAGAAGAAGGAAAGATTGATAGAGATAACTATGGATCAGAATGAGGCTCTGATACCATATTGAAAGAAAGATTTTATTTTTTTCTCTATTTTTTTTTGTACAGAACAAACCCCATTATATAGGATTTTTCTTCTTTTGTAAGAAAAATTAACAACTCATACCCACCTATACGTTCCTTGATTAGAGAGACTAATCAAGAAAATACAACCTATTTTTCAACAATACCCATCCAAGTGGCATGAAGCTCTTCACCAGGGATGGTCGGCTCATAAAGCTATGAACCCCCACCATCAATAGCCTAGCATTCAGGCCCCGAATGATATAGCTCAAACCTCCTCTGCCATCTCTAACATCACCATCGAAATTGACCTTAACAAACCCCAAGAGAGGGGGCTCCAAGGATATGAATATAACCCTTGATCTGGGTCACAGCAGGCGTAGCAAGAGAGTTCCAGGAACTTGAGACGATAAGGCTTGGGCCAGCAGTATTGAAGTGGCTGTACTTTATAGCTAAGCAACATGCTCTTTCAAGTACTCGCCGAGTAGGCATAACCTCAACATCGAACATGAGGCTATTTCTGTACAACCAAATCTGATAAATGACATATACCATCTTACTGCCTTCGAACGAAAACTCGTTCATGCTTTGATGGCTCGCATCTAGAAAGGGAAGAAGCCAAGGGCCACTAATCGCTCCGCATGGCTGATCACCTGTCATCCTTCAAATCAAATCCACCCTTGGACAGCGAAAAAGTGTCGTCGACTCCTCTAGCCCGTAGATTGGGCAGGTAGTTGAAACCTCCATACCTCTATCTTTGAGAAATGTCCGAGTTGAAAGCCGATCCCAGACAAACTTTTAGAGAAAATGTTTGACCTTGAGATGGATAGCCACTCTACAAATTCAAGCCGCATCATCCTCCTGTCTAGCATCGGTCTCCTCACGTCAACGAGGTTCTTGATAGGAAGTTTAGGGCAGCAAGACCACCCCCATACACTCAAATCCTAATTTCGGTGGACAGAAATTAATATGGCAAATATCCTATCAGCTAGCTATCTACCAAAAAGATCGATGACCATCTAAGTCCTCCAACTCCTATCGTCTATAGTGATCAAATCACAGACCCATAGGTAGTTGTCCACTTCTGTACCGATGTATGTCAACTAATGAGAAAGGAGCCAGCATACTAGAGATCTAAGCATCCTGACCCATATTAACCAAAATTCTCTCTCCAATTAAGCACTTGATTTGGACCATCACTATTGGGACATAAGCAAAATTAAATCTCCAAATGAATGAGTAGCCACGATCAATCACCCTTGGCTTTAAGCTTCATATCAGGCCCTTGTCATTCTGCTCCACAAATAATCAGATTCGGTGTGGAAGACGTATGTCCCTTTAATCAGCACTCTGAAAGAAGAATAAGAGAGGGAGAAAGCAAGGGGGAAATACTTGGGTCCTCACACGCAGCAATGGTTGGGTCCTCCAAGGTGTACGTACTCCCAAAGGACACCGAAGGCCCCGGACCAACGAGAATTAAATCTTACATGTCCACTTCATTACTCACAACTTGGAACCCGGCTACTAAACCTGTACCCTGGAGTACTACTAATCACCAGACATTAAGGAGGATGATACGTCATAAAGGCCTAAGTGATGTCCAAGATTTAAAAATTTAACATGACATCACCGGCCACGTTGGTGGTGCCTATAAAATGGATGGAGTGGGCACCGAAGCTATCAAACTATTCCGCATCAGGAAGCGGCCTGGTGCTGGGTTTAAAGAAGAGCTTTGAAAGGCATCGAACGAAGAAAGAGGGGAGGAGGAGAGAAGGGAGAGGGTATGGTGATGGTGAAAGAAGACACCAGAAAGGGCCCCTGGACAGAGCAGGAAGACCTCCAACTGGTATGGTTTGTGGGGTTGTTCGGTGAACGTCGTTGGGATTATTTGGCAAAGGTATCAGGTTTGCGCGGTGGCGGGTGCTAGGTAGGATTACTTGGGCCGATAGGGGAAGGTAGGCGAAGTTACGGGTTTAACCTGTTTGGTTTCATTTTGTAGGTCTCAATAGAACAGGAAAGAGTTGCAGGCTGCGTTGGGTTAACTACCTTCACCCCGGTCTCAAACGCGGCCGCATGACTCCTCAGGAAGAACACCTTGTGCTCGAACTCCATGCCAAATGGGGCAATAGGTTTGATCCACTCAAATAAATGCTCTACTTTATCTCTTCTGACAACGCTTAATTCTTCGTTCTCTTTTATTTTTGGTTAATTTAGGTGAAACTTATTTAAATGTGCTCTACGCTAGCTACACAGCTGTATAACCATTGAAATGATTTGTATACAGTTAAAATATGATCGATGGTTGCTGCCTGAATTCTTACGATATAGACTAGGTTTGTGCTTGCAGATGGTCTCGTATTGCTCGGAAGCTACCGGGCCGCACAGATAATGAGATTAAGAATTACTGGAGGACCCATATGAGAAAGAAAGCACAAGAACGGAAGAGAAGCGCATCCTCTCTGTCGCCTTCATCGTCGTCGAGTAATCTTTCCTCCTCTTCTCTCAGTGATCCTCCGTTAGAAGAAGCTGACGTCGAGAAGCACGAGCGGGATGGTGTGATGGAAGGTACCTCTTTGATGACTGGATTGGAGGAGAATGGCGAAGGTGTGAAGGGTTACCCCATGGACCAGATTTGGAATGATATCGCTACATCAGAGCTGATCGGTGACTTGAGCTTCGAGGGATACAAGGATGAAGCCGGCGATTTTTCATGCCCCCCGGTATCCTCTCCTATGTGGGACTACTGTTCTGACTCACTTTGGAAGATAGATGAGGGGGAGTTCAAAACGTTCGCTCCCATGGCGGACAACACAATCAGGGAATCCTAGGACCACCAAGCTCACCTCTCCTTGTACCCCGGTCCGTAATAGTTAAACGTTTAATTGGATAGTATCATCCATCTTGTAAGATTTTAGTATCATCATGATCAATAGAAGGCATATCATCTCATGTGCAAGTACCCTGTTAGCACTGCAACAGTTTGTCTCCCTGTTTAGTTGCTATATGATAGGGTTTGTTATTAAACCGTTGTTCTTCGGAGCTTGTCTCCCCAAGAAAGGTTCCTCGCAGAACTATTGATATATATCTTCTCTACGAAGACGTCATCAAACACACCGAGCGAAGGCGAGAAAAAGATTGTTACTAGCAAGCAAGCAAGCGTAGGAAGAAACCTAATTAGCTTAGTTCCATGTTGAGCATTGAAATATGTTGCGGAAATTGTCAAGTCATGCCTGATTGGTATCGGTCAGGAGTCTTAATCGTAGTTGGTGGTGGGCCGATACGCAATCGTCTTATGATTTGGGTTGGATGGTTTGAGACCCTTGTCAAAAGGTTTGAGACACATCACAACCACCGCCTTCCACTTCAAGCACAATTCAGGAAGAGAAAATGTGATCAATAAAAAAAATAAAGAAAGGCCTCATATTTTGTCAAGTTTTTAAAACAAAGAAATGAAAAGGGAGTATTTTTATGAAAATAAAATTCTCATATTTCATAAAAAATAAAAAATCATGTGAAATATGAGAATTGGGGTGATTTTTTCCAAGCATGCCCTTAAGATTTTAAATAGAAACGGAATACGATTTTTTCTTTTATTAAGAATATAACATATATTTTATATAATTTTTTTAAAAAAATAGATGTTTAAATTGAACATAAGTTATTTTGCAACGTGCCATTTTTCAATGATCAACCAAATATATAAAAATAAATTATTTATTTTAAATATTATATATTTAAATATTAATTTTTTGAAAAAAATTATTATGATGAGAAAAAATTCTTCTTATGAATCAAATAAATTCCTAAAATAAATTTTTATGAAAAGGATCGAGAGAGAGAGAGGATGTGCCTCATAGCTAAAAGGTGGTATAAGGTTGTCCTCTAGAGGTACTATAAGACTGTCCGCTAAAGGCAAATATTCTCGAGGAGGTCTACATAGAATGAGGTTAGTTTTCTAACTTTATTTTCTATCAAAAAAAGAAAAAAAAAATTTTACAAAAAGAATCCAACAACTTTCTTCTATGTCGATTTTATAAAAGTTATTTTCTGAACTTGGAAAGTATTAGGGATAAATTTCGCTCCCGTCAAAGTTCAGTCTGATGCTTGGCCTAACACAACTGACAATCATGGAAAAGCTTCGATCGAAAATTCTTTCTCCAGTAGCTGGACCCTAACCGACATCCTCCAATGGTTGAACCTAGTCGAACTCCTTCGGTAGCCAAACTTTTTCAGCAGTCAAACCTAGCCAAACTCCTTCCGATCTTTTCCTTCAGTCAAATTTCTACAGAAGCCGAACTCATTTCGGATCTCTCATTCAGTCAAATTTTTACAGAAACCAAACTTCTTTCGGATCTCTCCTTCAATCGAATTTCTATAAAAGTCGAACTCCTTCCGGATCTCTCCTTCAGTCGGACTCCTACAAGGAGCCAAACTTCTTCCGAATCTCTCCTTCAGTAAGATTTCTATAGGAGTTGAACTCCTTTCGGATCTCTCCTTTAGTCGGATTTCTACAAGAGCCGAACTCCTTCCGAACTTCTTCTTTAATCAAGTTTCTACGAGAGCTGAACTCCTTCCGGATCTCTCCTTCAGTCAAACTCCTATAAGGAGTCAAACTCCTTCCGAATCTCTCCTTCAGTCGGATTTCTAAGAAGCCAAACTCCTTCCGAATTTCTTCTTCAGTCAAATTTCTATGGGAGCCGAACTCCTTCTAGGTCTCTCCTTCAGTCGGACTCCTACAAGGAGCTGAACTCCTTCCGAATCTCTCCTTCAGTTGGATTTCTACAGGAGCCGAACTCCTTCCGGATCTCTCATTCAGTCAGATTTTTATAGGAGCCGAACTCCTTCCGAATCTCTTATTTAGTTGAATTTCTATAAGAGCCGAACTTCTTCTGAATCTCTCTCCTTCAGTCAAATTTTTACAGAAGCCGAACTTTTTTCTGAATTTCTCCTTCAGTCAAGTTTCTACAGGAGCCAAACTCCTTCCGAATCTCTCCCTTCAGTCAGACTCCTACAAGAAACCGAACTCCTTTCGAATCTCTCCTTCAGTCGGACTCCTACAAAAAAGCCAAACTCCTTTCGAATATCTTCTTCAGTCGAATTTCTATAGAAGCCGAACTCCTTTCGGACTCCTCCTTCAGTCAAATTTCTATGGAAGCTAAACTCCTTACAGATCTCTCCTTCAGTCGGACTCCTACAAGAAGTCGAACTCCTTCTGAATCTCTTCTTCAGTCAGATTTCTACATGAGTCGAACTCCTTCCGGACTCCTCCTTCAGTCAAATTTCTACAGAAGCCGAACTCCTTTCGAATCTCTCCTTCAATCAGATTCCTTCAGTGGATTACTTTCATATTTCAACTAGCATTCCTTCCGAATGATCCCCTCTAGCCGTATTCTCTTTAGAAGTCCAAACTTCTCTGGAATTGACACATGTCAAAGCTTTTCACCCCTTCATACGATTCTGAACAGCTCAGTACCGAATGGCTACGACCATCACTATCAGTCCACTACAGGCAACAGCGATCTGCTATCAGACGACGATGGTTGTCACCATCAGTCTGCTACAGACGGTGCCCCCCTCCATGACAGACTCTATCAAACCTCGAGCGATCCGCTACCAGACGGCTAGAATTGTCACTATCAATCCACCATAAACTCTGTCTATAAAAAAGAAACTCTTCAGATACATTTTCTCCAAGCTCTCTTCTTCTTTTCGAAATTCTACCAAAGTCTTTCCTAAGCACTCCATTTCTATTGGTCAGAAAAACTAACTTGATCATCGAAGGATCCTACCAGAGCCATCACCACCGACTTCGGATGAGACTTTATTTTGTAGATCACCGACGGCGACCTCATCTTCCTCGACTCCAGTTTGATCCAGCATCAACTAAATTCTGCACCAATAGAATTGGCGCTAGAAAGAATGCCTCTATTTTCGAGGTTTTCTTAATCTTAAAGGAATGCTCACCAACAATCTCTCTTCTTCCTTTCAAGAGTTCTTCTCCGAAAAATAATGCCTCTCAGAAAAGCTTCGATCTGACGATCGACGGCCTCTACAGCCAGATCCCATCCAGACCTATTTGCTTCCGCTTTAGCCTCGGCAACTCTAGCTCCACCTATAGTCATGTGGCTGCGGAGCAGTTCAACCTACTAGTCCAGCAGGTTCGTAGTCTCACGGAGGCAATACAGGCCATACATCGATAGGCCCAACACCGATTTGGTTGGAGCAGGCTTCTCCGAAGCCTCATGGTCCGGTCTAGGAATAGCTGACTTGGGCTATCCGACCTTTGATCTTCGAAAAGAGGTAGCAAAGGGTGGAAGGCCCTTGCTCGAACCACGACTCGACCCTGAGGGAAGCTTCACATCCGTTCCATCAGAAAATCTTGGACATCAATGATCGTGAAGATCTCCTGGATCAAAGGCTTCTAGAAATAAGTCGATGAATTGAAGAGCTTCGTCATACTTCCTCCTTATATGGTAATAATATTTACACTGATTCTCCTTTTTCTCACAGGATTATGTAGGAACCAATCCCGCTGAACTTCAAGCTCCCACAGTTTGAGAGTTATGATGGGACCATCGATCCGATCAACCATCTGGAGGCCTTTTGGATAATGATGTTGCTCCACGATGTGTCAGACGCTATTTTATGTCGGACTTTTTCGTCCACCCTCAAGGGAGCCGTCAAGAATTGATACTCAGCACTTAAGTTGGGTACTATCTTTTTCTTTGATCAGATGAGCCATCAGTTCGTGGCTCACTTCGTCAGCAGTCGACGTCTGCATCGAGGTTCGAATTTCCTGATGAACATTAAGCAGAAGGAGGAGAAATCCATCCGGGCTTATGTCCTCCAATTTAATGCTACTGCATTGGAGGTCCGAAATCTGGACCAATCAGTTACCATAGCCGCATTCAAGGACGGCCTTCAGAAGAATGATTTGCTGTTCTTCCTAGAAAAGAAGTACCCCAGGGACTTTGTCAATATGCTAGCTCAAGCTGAAGGTTATGCCTGAGCTGAAGAGGCCTTCAAGGCCAAAGACGATGAAGCCTTTGGTGAGCAACGAATCGGTGAGCCAGGCAGGCCCATCGAGAAAGAAAAGCCAAGTGAAGCTCAATCGCACTCTCAAACTCTTCCTGAGCGCAAGCGAGTCTAAACTCCTCCTCGGGCTCGAAGGTAGGAAAGCTCCGATAGAAGGGCGCGGTGAGATTCTTCCCTCCGAAGATTTTACAACTACGCTCCTCTTAATGCTCCAAAAATTCAAGTGTTGATGAAAATCAGAAAGCAACTGTCGAGATCGAAAAGGATGCGTACTCATCCCAACAAGCGCAATTCTAACAAGTTCTATCTTTATCATCGTGACCACGGTCACGATACTGAGTGTATTCAACTCCAAGATGAGATCGAGGAGCTCATCAGGCAAGACAGACTTGATCGATTCCTATGATGATGGCCTGAAGGGTGGAAAGATTGGCTGAGGGTATTGCCGCAGCCTGAACCACCAAGGAGAGAGGATCAACAAGGAGATCGACTGCCTCTCGGCATCATCAATAATATCTCAGAGGAACTTCGATGAGGAGAGGCCAACGGATCTGAGGGATCAATGAAGAGATGGAGGACTAAAGAACACATAACCTTCACTGAGGCAAATGCTCAAGGGATCTAGTTTCCGCACAATGATACGGTTGTAATCTCTTTAAATATTGCCGACTATGATGTACGCCATATTTTGGTAGATAATGGAAGCTCGATTGATGTTTTATTTTATGATGCTTTCTCGAAAATATTTTTACTCAATAACCACTTGGGACCAATAAACTCCCCGTTGGTAGGTTTTACTGGCGATGCCATACCAGTTGAGGGCATAATGACCTTAGCCGTGACTGTAGGATAACGCCCAAAGCTGACTAAGGCATAGATCGATTTTTTAGTCATAAAAGCTCCATCTGTCTATAATGCTATTCTCGATCGATCTGATCTAAATGCACTTCGAGCAGTGGTATCAACTTATTATTTGAAGATGAAGTTTCCAACAAGTCACGGAATTAGAGAGGTCAGGAAAGATCAAGCTCTGGCAAGACACTACTACTCAATCATCCTGCATAAGAAAGAACAGTCGGATCCTTATCTTGTTGATGGGCTGAATGTCTACGACGACCTCACCAAGGAGTGGGAAAGGCCTATGGAGGACCTCATATTTGTGCCCTTAAATGATGAAAATGCGGAGCACGCAATGCAGATCGACTCCAACTTGGGGGATGAGGTTCGGAAGCAACTCGTCATCTTTCTCAGGAAGAATGCGGACGTATTCGTCTGGACTCCAGCGGATATGCCAGAAATTGATACCGAAGTCATGAAACATTGACTGACCATTGATCCAAAGTACCAATCGATAAAAGAGAAGATGCACAACTACGCCCCGAAGAGCCAGAAAGCAATTGTAGAAGTAGGCAAGCTCCTCAAAGTTGAATTCATCCGAAAAGTTAACTATCCGATCTGGGTCTCAAACGTGGTCCTCGTCAAAAAGGCAAACAACAAATGAAGGATGTGTATAGACTTCAAAAAGCTGAATAAGATCTACCTAAAAGACAGCTATCATCTATCCAGGATAGATCAACTGGTAGACGCAACCTCACATCACGAGCTCCTCACCTTTATGGATACTTTCTCTGATTATAACCAGATACGGATGACGCCATAGGATGAGGAGAAAACTGCTTTTGTTACTGATCGTGGTCTTTATTGTTATAGGATTATGCTCTTTGGACTCAAAAATGTAGGGGCAACGTACCAGCGCCTGATCAATAAGATCTTTAAGAAGCAGATTGATCGCAACATGGAGGTGTACGTGGATGACATGCTCGTCAAAAATTGAGCTTCTATAAATTACCTCACTAATCTTGAAGAGACTTTAGACGCACTCAAGAAGCATAAGATAAAGCTGAATCCGACCAAGTGCGCCTTTGCTGTGACCTCTGAAAAATTTCTGGGGTTTATGGTGTTAAGAAGCGGGATTGAAGCAAATTCAGAGAAAATTTGAACCATTCGAAAGATGACTGCTCTAAAAATAATCAAAAAAGTTCAACGTCTGACTGAAAAAGTGGCATCCCTAAATCGCTTCATCTCGAGATCGGTCGAGCGATGCATGCCCTTCTTTCGAGTTTTTAGGCAACCAAAGAACTTCTGCTGGACGGCAGAGTGCCAACGGACGTTTAAGAAGCTTAAAAACTATCTCGGCTCACTCCCACTGTTGGTAAAATTTGAATCTGAAGAAAAATTATTTCTATACCTAGTAGTCTCTCCGACGATCTTGGCAGTAGTCCTGATCAAGGAGGAAGCGAAGATGCAGCGATCAGTCTACTACGTAAGTCGGATCCTAAGGGATATATAGATCAGGTACTCTAAGCTAGAAAAATTGACTTACTCTCTTCTAATTGCTGTCAGAAGACTCCAACCTTACTTTCAGGGGCACACCATAACGGTCTTCATGGATCAACTAATAAAAGCAGTCCTTCATCGAACGAATGCTTTCGAAAGAATCACAAAATGGGCAATTGAGCTCATAAAATTTGACATCAACTATCGATCCTGGCCATCGATCAAAGTTCAGATATTGATAGATTTTGTAATAGAATGTACCATTCCAGTTGAAGTCGAGCTTGAATAGAACGAGATCGGTGCTCTGTTATCGCAACCGAGCCTTCCCGAAGAGAGTTCCGACCTTTCTGAAGGCTTTTGGATACTGTACGTGGATGATTCATCCAACTCCGCTGGAGCAGGTGTGGGGTTAGTCTTAGTCAGCCTCGAGGGAGTCATCATCAAGTACACGCTATGCTTCGAATTCTCCACGACTAATAATGGGGTTGAGTATGAAGCGCTGATCGTTTGGTTAAAAATTGCAAGAGAGTTAAAAGTAGATCGGCTCCAAGTCTACAGTGATTTCTAATTAGTAGTCGGCCAAGTTAGTGGCAACTACGAAGCGTGAAAGAAAAGTATGATGAAATATCTGGAGAAAGTAAAGGATTTGACTTCGATCTTCGACAGTTTTGGCATTCGACAGATTTCGAGGGCAGAAAATATAAGAGCCGACCTCCTCTATAAATTGGTCACTTCAGCCCCAACCGAACTATCCAAAGAAGTATTTTTTGAGACTCTGAAATGCACAAGCTTAGAGGAATCATAGGTTGTTATGCAAACGAAGCTTGAACCAAGCTGGATTGACCCGTTGGTCGTCTACCTCAAGGAAGAAGTTCTTCCTCGTGATCCGAAAGAAGCTTAAAAACTCAAGAATCAAGCCTCCTGGTATGTTTTATACGAGGGTAAGTTGTATAAGAGGTCATATTCGCTACTGCTGCTGAGATGTCTCCAACCTTCAGAGGCCGACTTCACATTATGAAAAGTGCACGAGAGAATTTATGAAAGTTACATAGGAGCCAGATCCCTATCATAAAATCTACTTCGGTAAGGATACTATTGACCGATCTTGTATCATGATTCTATGGAGTATGTCAAGAAATATAACCACTGTCAGAAGAATACAAACATACAAAGATAGCCGACCTCCGAGCTTACTCCGCTAAGCACATCTTGGCCATTTGTGCAGTAGGAAATGAACATACTTGGCCCTTTTTGGACGGCATCCGGACAACGAAAGTTTCTTCTGATCACGATCGACTACTTCACCAAATGGATCGAAGCCGAACCACTAACAAAAATTATCGAGGCCAAGGTACAAGACTTCGTCTGAAAGTCAATAGTCTGTCGGTTTGGTCTGCCCCAAACTCTCATTATAGATAATGGACGATAGTTTGTTGGGATGAAGTTTGTCGAGTTCTACGAAGATCTAAACATCTCCCACTACTTCACATCGGTAGCTCATCCATAAGCAAATGAAAAAGCTGAAGTGACCAATCGAACTCTGCTGCAAGGCATCAAGACGAGGCTCGATAGAGCAAAGGGGGCCTGGATGGATGAACTCTACCATATCCTTTGGGCGTACCGAACTATTCAAAGGTTGTCGATTGAAAAAACATAATTCGCCTTGACTTTTGAAATAGAGGCAGTTGTACCATTTGAGCTTAAACTTTTATTAGCATGGGTCGTGGCCTTCAATGAGCAGCATAACGTATAGGATCTTAGAGCCAACCTCGATTTGCTAGAAGAAAAAAGAAAAAAACCCAGATTCGGATGGCGGCCTACAGACGAAGGATGACTCGATATTATAACTCCAGAGTTAGAAGTAAAACATTCAAAATGGGAGACTTAATACTTCGACGAGCCACCATCTTCCAACCTCAAAGCCAGGAGAAGCTTGCCCCAAATTGGGAAGGCCCGTATGAAGTGGTGGAGGTCGTCCGGTCCGAAACTTATCGTCTGAAGGAGCTCGAAAGAGCAACGCTCCCACGACCTTGAAAGATGTACTACTAATAATTTTTTCGTAATAAAACTCCTTCATTTCAACATTATTGTTTCTTGGTCCAAATATTATGTGATGATAGAAAAGAAGCAATTAAAAATAGTCATATTAGAAACAGGAGGAGAACCTCGTCCTAACATAAGTAAAGTTGAAGGTCTCGTCCATTTTAGATGAGATGGAGGGAGAGGCCCTGATAATAGTTCTTATGTGCCCCCACAGTCCGTTAAAAATAGGAGGAGAACCTCATCCTAACATGAGCAAAATCGAAGGTCTCATTCATTTTAGACGAGATGAGGGAAGAGGTTCTGACAACGGTCCTTATGTACCCCCACAGTCCGTTAGAAATAGGAGGAGAATATCGTCCTAACGTGAGCAAAGTTGAAGGTCTCGTTCATTTTAGACGAGATGGGGGGAGAAGTCTTGACAACAGCTCTTATGTACCCCCATAGTCCGTTAGGAACAGGAGGAGAACCTCGTCCTAATGTGAGCAAAACCGAATGGCTCGTTCATTTTAGACGAGATGAGAGGAAAGATCTCGATAACAGCCCCATTATGTCCGACAATAACAGAAGATAAGATCTCTTTTAACCTCGGCTGGAGATAAGATCTTTTTCGAGCTTTGACGTCTACGTCAACAGAAGATAAAATCTTTCTGGACCTCAGCTGGAGACAAGATCTCCTCTGAGCTTTAACTTCGACGTCAACCCCAACTGGAGACAAGATCTCTCCGAGCTTCAACTTCGACGTCAACCTCGGCTGGAGACAAGATCTCCCACGAGCTTCAACCATAATGTCAACAGGAGATAAGATCTCCCTAGACCTTGGCTAGAGACAAGATCACTCCAAGCTTCAACTTTGATGTCAACCTCGGCTGGAGACAAGAGCTCCCACGAGTTTCAACCGCAACATCAATAGGAAATAAGATCTCCCTGGACCTCGACTGGAGACAAGATCTCTCTCGAGCTTCAATTTCAACATCAACCTCGGCTGAAGAAAAGATCTCCCACGAGCTTCAACCGCAATGTCAACAGGAGACAAGAGCTTCCTGAACCTCGGCTGGAGACAAGATCTCCTCCGAGCTTCAACTTCAACGTTATCCTCGACTGGAGATAAGATCTCCTACGAGCTTCAACCGAAACATCAACAGGAGATAAGATCTTCCTGAACCTCGGCTGGAGATAAGATCCCCCCGAGCTTCGATTTCAACGTCAACCTCGGTTAGAAACAAAATCTCTTTCGAGCCTCAACTTCAATGACAACCTCCGCTAGAGGCAAGACCTCTCCTGAGCCTCAACTTCAATGTCAACCTCGGTTGGAGATAAGGTCTTTCCCGAGCTTCAATCCCAATGGATGCAAAGCTCAAAAAAAACTTCGACAGTCGCCTTTTTTGTACTCCCTTCCTTCAAGTTTCGAACTCGAAAGTGGGAGAACTATTATTGGGGATACACCCCGCTCCTTTTGAAGTCCAGTCTGACGCTTGGCCTAACGTAACTAGCAATCATGGAAGAGCTTCGATCGAGAATTCTTCCTCCAACGGTTGGACCCCAGCCGACCTCCTTCAACGGTTGAACCCCAGCCGAACTCCTTCGATAGCTGAACTTTTTCAGCGGTTGAATCCTAGCTGAACTCCTTTCGAACTCCTTTTTCAGTCAAATTTCTACAGGAGCCAAACTCCTTCCGAATCTCTCCTTCAGTCGAATTTCTACAGAAGCCGAACTCCTTCCGAACTCCTCATTCAGTCAAGTTTCTATGGAAGCTGAACTCATTTCGGATCTCTCCTTTAGTCAGACTCCTACAAGGAGCCAAACTTCTTCTGAATCTCTCCTTCAGTCGAATTTCTACAGGAGCCGAACTCCTTCTAGATCTCTCCTTCAGTCAGATTTCTATAGGAGCCGAACTCCTTCCGAACTCCTTCTTCAGTCAAGCTTCTACAAGAAGTCGAACTCCTTTTGAATCTCTCCTTCAGTCGGATTTTTACAAAAGCCGAACTTCTTTTGGATCTCTCCTTCAATCGAATTTCTACGGGAGTCGAATTTCTTTTGGACTCCTTCCAGATTCCTTCTTCAGTCAAGTTTCTACAGGAGCCGAACTCCTTCTGAATCTCTCCTTCAGTCGAACTCCTACAAGAAGCCGATCTCCTTCCGATCTCTCCTTCAGTCGAATTTCTACATGAGTCAAACTTCTTTCGGACTCCTTTTTCAGTCAAGTTTCTATGGAAGCTAAACTCCTTCCGAATATTTCTTTTAGTCGGATTTCTATAGGAGCCGAACTCCTTCCGGACTCCTCCTTCAGTCAAATTTTTACAGGAGCCAAACTCCTTCCGGATCTCTCCTTCAGTCAGATTCCTCCAATGAATTACTTCCAGATTTCAGCTAGCATTCCTTTCGGATGATCCCCTCTAGCCGTATTCTCTTTAGGAGTCCAAACTCCTCTGAAATTGACACACGTCAAAGCTCTTCATCCCTCCATGCGGTTTCAAGTGGCTCAGTACCGAACGGCTATAGCCATCACTATCAATCCACTACAGGCGACAACGATCTACTATCGAACGATGATGGCTATCACCATCAGTCTGCTATAGGTGGCATCCTTCTTCGTGATAGACTCCACTAGGCTTCGAGCGATCCGCTACCAGATGGCTGCAGCTGTCACTATCAATCCGCCACAAATTCCGTCTATAAAAAAGGGATCCTTCAGATACGTTTTCTCTAAGCTCTTTTTTTTTTTCTGAAACTCTGCCAAACTTCTTTCTAAGTACTTCATTTCTATTGATCAGAAGAGCTGATTTGATCGTCGGAGGATTCCGTCGGAGCCACCACCATCGATTTTGAATAAAATTTTATTTTGTAAGTCACCGACGATGATCTCATCTTTTTTGACTTCAATTCAATTTAAAATCAATCAAATTCTACGTCAATAAAAAATATGTATGTTTGTACACTTTTACTTTAGTCCTATTTTTTTCTGACCTTTTGAGAAGGAGATAAGAAGGTTGGTGGAAGGCCTTCTTTCTTAATTGTTTTTTTCGTCAAATAGACAGAGCCGTGTTAGACTGGACCTCATCAATTAAACAAATAAAAACAGAGAGGTTTAAATAGGTTTTCGGTTCAGGAAGTGGTTGCGGGTCATGCAAGTTGGGAAGTGCAGTTAAAAAAAATAGATAAAACAAAAGAATAGTGATGAGGAAGTTCTATGATCCAACGGATAAAAGCGTCGCTTTCCTTTTCGTCTTGGGGTGGTCCAGTTTTCTGATTACTTTAGCATTATCGTCTGATTAAAATAGAGCTAGTGCTTCACCGGCCAGACCCCATCAACCTTTGTCATTTTAGAGTGACGGTAAACTTATATCTCCTTGACATCACCCATCCCTACGCTCCCCCACCGGTACATGACCTCCACGGAAGTGAATGACCATGTAACGCCGAATGGACCTAAGAAAGTGTTAGATTTGGTATCAAAGAAGGATTAAACGAAATGAAGACTATTTTAGTTCATTTATTTCACTTTAATATATTAAACACTAGAAAATGATCAATTTATTTCGGTAGGAAAAAAGAAATTTAAAAATTAATAATCCAGATCATCATATATTGCAGTCGGACGAATAAATAAAAATGTGGATTAAAATCGTACCTAGTCTCTATCATACTTAGCAATTATCAAATAGGTACCACCAAAATAAACAGGTGGTTAATTTGCAAGGAAAGCTAGATTTGACCCTGAATTTAGGGACAAACCTATTTTTTTATAAGCTATTTAAAGGTACATTTGTGCCATTTTAATTAATGTATAGAAGCGAAAGAACTAGATAAATAATCTACTAGAAGTGGTAGGAGTAGCAGGAAGAGGAATAAGAATATTAATAGTCATAAAAATAATAATAGTAATGATAATAAAAATAATTATAGGAGGAGGAGGAAGAAGAATAATATTTTACTTGCAGCATTCATAAGTCCAAACGTGCAATTTTCCTTGAAGTGAATTTTGCATTTAAAAATATTGGATTTATTTCATACTTTAGCACTAGCCATGCATAACTCTAATATTAAATACTTGGAATGTGGTCCCATCTGCAATTCAGAATTAGCCAACGAGCCGAGCAGAATGCTCATCTTTGTAATGGGAGCAAAATGCCAGCAACAGACTGCACCACATTATTGTTACAATTATTTATGTGGGTCAGAATTAGCAAACGAGATGAGCAAGAGGAGACATGCCGAAATCCGGATCACCATCCCCTCTTGGCCAAGCTTGCTGTCATCGTATCTCGTCGGACCCCGTCTCACCATTTTGCTTATGAATTATGAACCTGTACTATGATCGGTACCACAGAGCACCAACCAATTTCTCCGGCATGAATTTCTTCTTGGTCACGTTCTATTAAAGATTTCTTATCCTTTCCCGGGCTTCTAAACACTTGGGATGCCTCCTACCAAAATAAAAAACACTTAGGATGCCACCAACGATTTACTCGGCACCACTAATAAACGTCTAGCAGTTCCAGATCAATTTTCTCTGCTCATCGTATGACACTTTCAGCCGCACAATTGACCTCACCCTGGTTTACCCAACCTGTCCTAAAAATTTCAAATAAAATTTCGCAAGAATTCAAATACTCATGACATTCTTCAGATTTGGCCCTCATTAAAACAGTAATCAAAAATTCAAATTTAAATCACATAGTATTATTGGTACTCTGATTGACGTCAGATCAAGTTGGAGTCGAAAAAGATAAGATCACCGTCGGTGACTTACAAAATAAAGTTCCGTCTGGAGTCGATGGTGGTGGCTCCGACAGGATCCTCCGACGATCAAGTCAGCTCTTTTGGCCAACAGAAATGGAGTGCTCAGAAAAGAGTTCGGCAGAATTTCGAAAAGATGAAAAGAGCTTAGAAAAAAAAATATATGAAGGATCTCTTTTTATAAACGGATCTTGGTTGATAGTAACGGCCATACCGTTCGGTAGTGGGCCACTCGGGGCTGCATGAGGTTCGGTATGGAGAAGAAGGTGTCGTCAAGCTGATAGTGACAGCCATAACCGTCTGATAGTGGGCCGCTCGGGACTGCATAGGATTTGCTATAGAGAGAGGGGCATTGTCAGACTGATAGCGATCATTCGTCGAGATTTAATAGCCATAGTTCGGAGGAAGGAGGCGTTGGTTGGCGAAGAACTTCGACATATATCAATTCTAGAGAAATTCGGACTCCTGAAGGAAATACATCTGGAGGAGATCATCCGGAAGGAATGCTAGCTAAAATCTGAAAGCAATCCGCTGAAGGAATTCAACAGAAGGAAAAGTTCGAAAGAAATTCCGCTCTTAGAGGAATCCGACTGAAGCAGTCCGAAAGAAGTTTGGCTCCTGTAGAAATCCAACTGAAGGAGTCCAGAAGGAGTTTAGCTCTTGTAGAAATTCGACTGAAGGAGAGATCCGGAAGGAGTTCAGCTCATATAGAAACTTGACTGAAGGAGGAGTCCGAAAGGAGTTCAGCTCCTGTAGAAACCTGACTGAAGAAGTTCGGAAGTAGTTCAGCTTCTGAAGGAATCCGACTGAAGAAGAAGTCCGGAAGGAGTTCGGCTCCTATAGAAACTTGACTGAAGGAGTTTGGAAGGAGTTCGGCTCCTAAAGAAATCCGACTGAAGGAGAGATCCGGAAGAAGTTTGGCTCCTGTAGAAACTTAACTGAAGGAGGAGTTCGGAAGGAATTCGGCTCCTATAGAAATCCAACTGAAGGAGAAATTTGGATGGAGCTCGACCACTAGAGGAGTTCAACCGCTGAAGGAGTTCAGCCGCTAGAGGAGATCGACTGGGATTCGACCACTGAAGAAAAAATTTCGGATCAAAGCTCTTCCGTGATTATCAGTTGTATTAGGCTAAGCATCATGTTGGACTTCGATGGAAGCGGGGTTATCTCCAACAATAGTCTCCCCCACTTTCGAGTTCGAAATTTAAAGGAAGGAAGTACAAAAAGAGCGACTGCTGAAATTTTCTTCAGGGCTCTGCACCAATTCAGGTTGAAGCTTAGGAAAGATTTTATCTCCAGCCAAGATCGATGTTGAAGTTGAAACTTGGGGGAGATCTTATCTCCAGCTGAGGTTGACATTGAAGTTAAAGCTCGGAGAGATCTTGTCTCCAACCGAGGTTCAGAAAGATCTTGTCTCCTTTTGACGTTGTGGTTGAAGCTTGTAGGAGATCTTGTCTCCAGCCGAGATTGACGTTGAAGTTGAGGCTCGGAGGATCTTATCTCCAGTCGAGGTTCAGGGAGATCTTGTCTCTTGTTGACGTTGCGGTTGAAGCTTATGAAAGATCTTATCTCCAAATCGAGGTTGACGTTGAAGTTGAAGCTCGGAGAAGATCTTGTCTCCAACCGAGGTTGAAGAAGATCTTCTCTCCTGTTGATGTAGACGTTGAAGCTCGGAGGAGATCTTATCTTCAGCCGAGGTTGAAGAAGATCTTATCTCCTGTTGACATAAAAGCTTGGAGGAGATCTTATCTCCAGCCGAGGTTGAAGGAGATCTTATCTCCTATTGACATTGAAGCTCGGAAGAGATCTTTTCTCCAAGCCGAGATTGAAGAAGATCTTATCTCCTATTGACGTTGAAGCTCGGAAGAGATCTTATCTCCAGTCGAGGTTGAAGAAGATCTTATCTTCTGTTGACATAGACTTTGAAGCTCGAGGAAGATCTAATTGATCTTATCTCTTATTGACGTTGAAGCTCGAGAAGATCTTATCTCCAACCCAGGTTGAAGAAGATCTTATCTTCTGTTGATGTTGAAGCTCGAAAAAAGATCTTATCTCCAACCGAGGTTGAAGGAGATCTTATCTCCTGTCATATAGACTTTGAAGCTCGGAGGAGATCTTATCTCCAGTCGAGGTTGAAGGAGATCTTATCTCCTATTGATGTAGAAGCTCGGAGGAGATCTCATCTCCAATCGAGTTGAAGAAGATCTTATCTCCTGTTAACGTAGAAGCTTGGAAAGAGAGATCTTATCTCCAATCGAGGTTGAAGAAGATCTTATCTCCTATTGACGTAGACTTTGAAGCTTCGGAAGAGATCTTATCTCCAGCAGTAAGGTTGAAGAAGATCTTATCTCCTATTGATGTAGAAGCTTGGGAGAGATCTTATCTCCAGCCGAGGTTGAAAGAGATCTTATCTCCTGTTGACGTAGACGTTAAAGCTCGGAGAAGATCTTATCTTCAATCGAGGTTGAAGGAGATCTTATCTCCTATTGACATTGAAGCTCGGAGGAGATCTTATCTCCAAGTCGAGGTTGAAGAAGATCTTATCTCCTATTGACGTAGACTGTTGAAGCTCGGAGGAGATCTTATCTCCAACCAAGGTTGAAGGAGATCTTATCTTCCTATTATTGTCGGACATAATGGGACTGTTGTCGGAGTCCTTTCCTCTCATCCCGTCTAAAATGAACGAGGCCTTCGACTTTGCTCACATTAGGATGAGGTTCTCCTCCTATTCCTAACGGACTGTGGGGGCACATAAGGACCGTTGTCAGGGCCTCTCCCTCCATCTCGTCTAAAATGAATGAGGCCTTCGACTTTGCTCACATTAGGATGAGGTTCTCCTCCTGTTCCTAATGGACTGTGGGGGCACATAAGGGCCATTGTCAGGGCCTCTCCCCCCATCTCGTCTAAAATGAACGAGGCCTTCGACTTTGCTCACGTTAGGATGAGGTTCTCCTCCTATTCCTAACGGACTGTGGGGCACATAAGGGCCATTGTCAGGGCCTCTCCCCCCATCTCGTCTAAAATGAACGAGGCTTCGACTTTGCTCGCGTTAGGATGAGGTTCTCCTCCTATTCCTAACGGACTATGGGGCACATAAGCCGTTGTCAGAGCCTCTCCCTTCCATCTCGTCTAAAATGAACGAGACCTTCGACTTTGCTCGCATTAGGATGAGATTCTCCTCCTATTTCTAACGGACTATGGGAGTACATAAGAACCGTTGTCAGGGCCTCTCTCCCATCTCGTCTAAAATGAATGAGGCCTTCGACTTGCTCATATTGGGACGAGGTTCTCCTTCTGTTCCTAACATGACCACTATTGATTACTTCTTTCATGACATTAGATAGTTTCTGTACCGAGAAATAATAATATTGAAATAAAAAAATTTTATTGAAGAAAAATTACTAGTAGTACATTCTCAAATTTTCTGAATTTCAAGGTCGTGGGAGCGTTGTTCTTTTGAGCTTCTTTAGGCGATAAGTTTCAGATCGGACGATCTCCTCTATTTTATGTGGGCCTTTCCAATTTAGAGTAAGCTTCCTCTGACTCCGAGGCTGAGAGATGGCGGCTCATCGAAGTACTAGGCCCCCCAGAGATAGCGTTGATGATGTCAGGATGCGGCCGATCTCCTTATTGTTCCTCTCTCATTGGTGGTTCTAGCTGTAGTAGCACCATTGGCCTACTTCAGGCCGATATCTATGGAGCATTGAGGGAGGTGTAATTGTGAAACCTTCAGGAGGAGAACTTCTTCGCACCCTTCTGTCGGAGCTTCTTTGATGATGAGTTCGAGAGGGAGTTCGACCTCGCTTGCGCTCGGAGGAAGTCCGTGAGCACGGCCAAACTTCATTCAACCCTTCATTAGCCGCGGATTTACTAGACTTGCCTGCCTGCCGCTCTCCTATGGCTCCCTCATCTCTCAATTTAAAGGCTTCTTCCGCTCGAGCATATCCCTCAGCACGAGCTAGCAGATCGACAAAATTTTTGAAGTACTTCTTCTTCAGAAAGAACAGCAAATCATTTTTCTAAAGATCGCCCTTGAGTGCAACCATTGCAACTGACTGATCCAGATTTTGGACCTCTAACGCAGCAGCATTAAATCGGATGACATAAGCCTAGATGGATTCTCTCTCCTTCTACTTGATGTTCATCAAAAAATTCGAACCTCGATGCAGACGTCGACTGCTGACGAAGTGAGCCACAAACTGATGGCTCATCTGGTCAAAGAAAAAGATCGTATCCGACTTCAATGTCGAGTACCAATTTCTTACTGCGTCCTTTAAGGTAGATGAAAAAGCTAGGTATAATATGACGTCTAGTGTGCGATGGAGCAGCAATATGATCCGAAAGGCTTCCAGGTGATCGATCAGATCAGATGTTCCATCGTAGCTTTCAAATTAGAGGAGCTTGAAGTTCGGTGGAATGGGCTTTCGCATAATTTGGAAAGAGAAAGGAGGATCGGTGCAGACATCGTCATGGTGAGCTGGGGCGACATGACCGAGCTCCTCAATCCGTCGATCCATCCTTCGTAGTTTCTGATCGAGGACATCAACTTGATAGCATATCTTAGAAGGCTTTCGATCGTGGATGGAGGAAGGTCCCTTCCAGGAAAGAACCATGATCCAAGCAAGGATCTTCTGCTCTCTGTTTCTCCTTCTCAAAGGCGATGGATATGCTAGCCTAAGTACTCCTCCTTGGAATCGATTTCTGACATTCTGATGGTGAGTTTTTTGACGGAATCACCATCGGAGGCTACCGCATGGCCTGCACCATCTCGGTGAAGCCCTGAATCTGCTGCATCAGAAGATTGAATTGCTCCGAATCTACCATGATTGTCGGTGGAGGAGAAGGTTGAAGTGCCGATGCTGGAGCTGAAACAGGCGAATCTAGCTCGAATCTGACAGCAGGAGTGGTAGATCTCATGGTAGTTGCCTTCTTTAGAGGTATTTCTTGAGATTGAGGAAGAGGATAGAGATGAACCTTGAAGAAGAAGGTCGGCAGGATCGATTGAGTACTCTTTTAAGAATAAGGATACCTCAAAAATAGAGGCCCTTCCTCTAGCGCCAATTCTATTGGTGTAGAATTTGATTGATGCCGAATCGAGCTGGAGTCGAGGAAGACGAAGTCACCACTGGTGACCTGCAAAATAAAATTTCGTTCGGAGTCGGTGGTGGTGGCTCCGACAGGATCCTCCAACGATCAAGTCAGCTCTTCTGGCCAATAAAAATGGAGTACTCAAAAAAGAGTTTGACAGAATTTTGAAAAGAAGAAGAGAGCTTAGAAAAAATGCATCTAGAGGATTCTTTTTTATAGATGAAGTTTGGTTGATAGTGACGGCAATACCATTCGATAGTGGGTTGCTCGGAGCCACGTGAAATTCGGTACGGAGAGGAAGGTGTCGTCAGATTGATAGTGACAGCCATAACTATCCGATAGTGGATCGCTTGGGGCTGCATGGGATTTGCTACGGAGAGAGAAGCGTCGTCAGATTGATAGCGATCGTTTGTTGAGATTTAATAACCATAGTTCGGAGGAAGTAGGTGTTGGTTGGTGAAGAACTTCGACATATATTAATTTCAAAGAAGTTCGAACTCCTGAAGGAATACGTTCGGAGGGGATCATCTGAAAGAAATGGTAGCTAAAATCTGAAAGCAATCTACTGAAGGAATTCGACTGAAGGAGAAGTCTGGAAGAAGTTCGATTCCTGAAGGAATTTGGCTGAAGAAGAAGTCCAGAAGGAGTTCGACTCCTAGAGAAATTCGACTGAAGGAGAAATTCGACTCCTATAGAAATTCAACTGAAGAAGGAGTCCGGAAGGTGATCGACTCCTATAGAAATCTGACTAAAGAAGAGATTCGAAAAAAATTTGACTCCTGTAGAAACTTGGCTGAAGGAGAAATCCAAAAGAAATTTGACTCCTATAGAAATCCGACTGAAGAAGAAGTTCGGAAGGAGTTCGGCTCCTGGAGAAATTCGACTCCTGTAGAAACTTGACTGAAGGAGTCCGGAAGAAGTTCGACTCCTGTAGAAACTTGACTGAAGAAGAAGTCCGAAAGAAATTCAACTTCTAAAAAAATTCGACTGAAAGAGAAATCCGAAAGAAGTTCGACTCCTGTAAAAACTTGACTGAAGGAGTCCGAAAAAAATTTGACTCCTATAAAAATCCGACTAAAAAAGAAATCCGGATGAAGCTCTACCGCTGAAGAAGTTCAGCCGCTAAAGAAGTTCGACTACTGAACGAGTTCGATCGCTGGAGGAGATAGGCTAAGATTCAACCACTAGAGAGAATTTCGGATCGAAGCTATTTCATGGTTATCAGTTGCATTAAACTAAGCACCAGACTGAACTTCGATGGAAGCAAAATTTATCCCCAATAAGTATTATTCTATGATCAACAGCTTGAAGATATCTCAACAGCTTAGAGATATCGAATCAGACACATAATATAGTTGGAACAAGTATACCCATTGTTACGGCCAAAAGCTCGTGACTTGAATGGATTGATCTTGATTTCCGTATGTATAAAATATTATCCACTTCGATCTATAACTCGTAATACAAAATCTCACATTTTTATCCTTTAAAAGACGTCTCACAAAAAAAAAGAAAAAAAAAACTTTTTTGCTGTCTATCTATCTCAACCATAAGAATTGTCTATCTATCTCAACCATAAGAATTATCTGCTTTGGTCCATATAAGATGCCATATAATTTTATCTCATTTATAAAAACATCTCATAAAAAAAAAATCAGAACTCCTCTCGACTTACAACCAATATATAACTAAAGATAGCACGACTTAAATGAATCGATCTCCACTCTTACATGAGATATTATTTGCTTCGGTCTTTAATCTATGGCAGCTCATAATTTTTCTCTTTAAAAAATACCTCATGGAGAAAAAAAGTGCTTGCTTGCTGTCTAGCTCAACCAAAAATATTATCCACTTTGATCTATACCGTATATCGCACGATTGTTCTATTCATACGAGAGAGATCTTATTTTATATAAATCAATTTTTTTTTTAATTTACAATTGATATAGAATTAAAGATATCATTCTTCTACAATACCTAAAAAAAAATTTAAAAAAAAATACTGTTAAATAAATAATGAGGCAAGGACAGTGACTTATGCCATCGCACTTGAAGCATCTACTGAACAATGAAATATTAAATACTAGCTAATAAACCATGACTATAATAAGATATTTATGGAACCCTCAAAAGGCAGAGCTGAAACGAGATCTTGACCTTGTCAGTTGTCACAACTGATATGAACAGTTCTAGAATGTGTAAGAAATTAGCATGGTCCTCGTACACTTTCATGCTCCATCTCCGGATAGAAGGTGGTGGCGGCCAAATAAACACCGATGTCTGACAGCCCTACCCAACAGGAACCTGAAACGTCCCTCAAAAAAAGAAAAAAAAAATAACCTGAAACGTGTCATCTGAGACACCCATCAATAATAAGACAAAAAAAATCACCACGCGATTTGCATGTAATGAGAGAGTTTCCAAAGTTACAATCTTTTTACAGCAGCATGATGATTAACCATTTTTTAACACCCTTCCTATGGTTAGGTGCTGCTCCACCTTTAATGTGGACTACCATATAATAAGCATAGATTACCTGATAAGATAACAGCTGATACATTCCAAGATGCAGCTTGATCTACACCAAAGAAGATACACGGACTGATAGTAAACAATGGCACATCCGGTAAGTGAGCATGGTGGTCCACGTACTTGCTCGTGTTACTTCTCTCTAAGGGTAGTGATGGTCCACTGACCTACTCATGGCAGCCTCCAAGGGAAAAAGGAGATTTGGACCCATACAGTGGAGGCAATCAAGCAAGACACCATAAAATGCTTGAAACATGGCACTCAAACATAATCCAAGGGTAATAATCTTGAAATAAAATGGAATGAGACTTACCATTCCAGATTATTATCTGAATTTGATATCATATCTGTTGCATCCACAGACAAGTTGATCACGTCATGCATAAGATGTTTTAATCTGTAGAAAAGATAAAATATCACATCATTGGCATACAGATATATATATATTTTTTGTAGGGTCCGACCAACTTAGCAGTATCACGGGCCTTGTGACAATGTATCAAGGACAGGATTGATCCAAGTTATCTTTCTAGTTGCTGAGATAATTCATTTAAATATTTGACTAAAGCATTTGGTATTCTAAACGTCCTTTCAAGGATAGAGGATTATCTTGTGCGCATTTGAACAGATATCCTTTATAATAATGAACAGAAGATTATGGAGGTGTGCAACAGGCAGGACCCATGTAACTTGTTGTATAACAAATATATGCTACCCGGTACAATCCTCCTTAGTAGTTAAGAAAATTCATACATATCCTGATCATAAGTTAATATATGACAAACAAAAAGCATCCTCATATTTCCATACTGCTGTAAAGTTACTAAAGTGGATGCATTAGTCTAAATAACGAAAAAACAATATTATCCCATCAAATTTATAAGTGACTGACACAAAAAAACCATGCAAGTCCCACACAATTATACCAAACTAGGCATGTAATTTTAAATGTATGTGAACTTATCTTACTCGTGTGTGCCTGAAAACACTGGCACTATTTTCTTGCTCACCGTTGATCTGCATGTGTCATAGTTTTATTGGTGAATGCTATTGATATCGATAGTTATCCTAATACATCAGCATAGGCATATCTTAAGTGTAAGTGGTTCCTTCATTTGGTGATTTTGTCCGGCCACCTGAAAAATCCGAAAACCTGGCATCTTTTCCGATTTATGTAAGATTCTGTTGCCACTTCAGCAGTGGAGCTGGACAGTTTGAGTTAGATATGATATCAGCTAAACAAAAAATATTGCAGGAAAAAGTCCAATATAATAGTACTGCTAGCGAAATCCAGAATCTTAGCTTTATCTAGGGAGATCTTCCACACAATGGATGGCACTTCCAGAAAAGGCAAAACTAAATAAACATGTCTCAACTGTTTTTGCACAATTGTGCATACATTCGTATGCATTTATAAACTTGAATACATAAGCAATACAGAGAACAATTGAACAATCAGAATGTGTAATGACATCATGGTTTCAAGGCAGCACTACCACAAAAAGGCAAGCAGTCAAGTGCATGCCTCAGTAACACAGTTACGCTTGTTGCATTTGACAAAGTCTAAAGGCACACAAAATAGCCAAAAGGAGAAATTGGGCTGAGTTCTTCCTTGTTCATTTGTTGAAACAATTAGCTACTTAATTTTAAGATAAGTTTGAAGCTAAAATTAAGCACATAGACTTGGTTGTAAAACTGTTTATTTGCTGATGGGGCCTTTTTTCTTGAAAAAGAAAAAAGAAGTCCCGGGATCAGATTGAATATCTCAAGGGTGAGAAACTTTGTGCTTATGAGGGTTGTCCATTAAAAAGATGATAATTCAGCACTGCCATCCATGACTATGTCAAAATCTGCATAACATCAAACTATTGGCAGCCACTTAGTACAGTCATCTCTGAAAATGAGCAGTATCTCACAATCTCACTGCCTCTAGTGTCTTCACTTTGCTCAAGGAGGGCATCTTGTGCAAGAGACATGATAGATATATCCAAAATATTGCTAGAATTTGATGCTCAGTATAGATATTCTTATGGCAGACAACATGAGTCCGCAAGGCAAACCAACAGTGCATGAAGATACACTTAGTTTTTCATGCAACCCAAAATAAATTGTTCCTATTCTAGAGAATGATAGGAAAACACTTGAAACATTTCTAAACTAGGTGAGAACATGGATCTGCTGAAAAGCCAGAAAAGCTCAATAATTCCAAAAATCTCCAATCCCATCTCACAATGGTCTGCAAAAAGAATATCACATCAACCACAGAAAACGCTATCATGTTAAATTATGAACTATTGACTTGAAACACTAGGGCTATAGGGAATAGTGTGATTTAGTATCTTAACTGACAACTGCAGTCAAGATAAATAACATTACCCTCCATAAAAAAATAACTAAGACTTCCAACTTGGGATATCTCCACCAGTGTCAATGCCTAATTCAGGAGGAAGAGTCCAAGGATCATTAAATTATTCATTTTCTTATGATGATAAACCCATAATTTTCAATACATATTGGACATTTCTCCAGGAAATGTTAATAAAAATATAAAACCAGGCTAAAGCCAGGTTATCTAAAATGTTAATTATCCATCTAAAACTAAAATTTAACTAAATGTCTAAACGTTTCAATTGGATGCTTAGTAGCAACTTATTCTAAATAAAATGTTATAAAACCTGGATCTTGAAAAATCAACTTTGTTAATTGACGTTGGTAGGAACACAACATTGCATCATTTAATGGAATTAAAAAAATATATAAGAAGAAAAGAAGAATAATAAACCATAGTTAAGATCTTGTGATCAAGGTCATAACGGCCTTCACCAATTTGGGTCGGTTCCATAAATCAGGATTAGCTTGGACTTTGGATTATAAGATCCAGATATGGAACACTTAATTACATATAAAGGAAATGACAATTCCATTTTCTATGACCCAATTGAATTATTTGATCTTTAGACAGACCAATTTCATCATTAATAAGATTCCAAAACAAAAATTAGCGATCTCATTAGATAGTCAACTTTCAAAGGTAAAGAAATGAAATTTAGTTGCTTTGGGAGATAAAACCTGCATGAAATTTCACATATATGCACCCATTTTTTAAAATAGTTCCTTTTTTTTTACAGTTTTCTATCTAAAGGAGAAGTGAGTTGATGCATTTGCCGGGGCAAAACAGGCTTTGTGAATTACATTCAAGGATGGGATTTGGTTCACTCTTGAAGGCCAGAAGACTCTGTCAAGATATCAAGCAACTTTCAACTAGCAGATTCATAAGAAAGCTTTGATCCTCAAGAGGCACAGTATAAAATGTTGTATAGGTGACGGCCGCAATAATCATGATATGTTTAAGGACTACATGTAATCTCTCTCTCTCTCTCTCTCTCTCTCTCTCTCTCTCTCTCTCATGCAGTCACCATAAAATATAACATGCACATACAGCAGATTCATAAGAAAGCTTTGATCCTCAAGAGGCACAGTATAAAAAGTTGTACAGGTGATGACCACAATAATCATGATATTTTTAAGGCCTACATGTAATCTCTCTCTCTCTCTCTCTCTCTCTCTCTCTCTCTCTCGTGCAGTCACCATAAAATATAACATGCACATACATGGTTATCTATCTATCTATAGATAGCAGTCATCATAAAATATAACATGCGCATATATGGTTATCTATCTATCTATAGATAGCGGTCACCATAAAATATAACATGTATGTAATATGTCATGCACATATATGCGGTCACCATAAAATATAACATGTATGTAATATAACATGCACATACATGCGGTCACCATAAAATATAACATGCACATACATGGTAGCGGTCACCATAAAATATAATATGTAATATAACATGCACATACATGCGGTCACCATAAAATATAACATGCGGTCACTATAAAATATAACGTGTATGTAATATAACATGCACATACATGCAGTCACCATAAAATATAACATGCACATACATGGTTATCTATCTATCTATCTATCTATCACCACAAAATATAACATGTATGTAATATAACATGTAATATAACATGCACATACATTCGGTCACCATAAAATATAACATGCACATACATGGTTATATAGATAGATAGCGGTCACCATAAAATATAACATGTATGTAATATAACATGCACACCATAAAATATAACATCTATACAATATAACATGCACATACATAGCGGTCACCATAAAATATAACATGTATATATGTAATATAACATGCACACCATAAAATATAACATGTATGTAATATAACATGCACATACATGCGGTCACCATAAAATATAACATGCACATACATGGTTATATAGATAGATAGCAGTCACCATAAAATATAACATGTATGTAATATAACATGTACACTATAAAATATAACATGTATGTAATATAACATGCGCATACATGCGGTCAACATAAAATATAACATGCACATACATGGTTATTTATCTATCTATAACATGCACATACATGCGGTCCCCATAAAATATAACATGCACATACATGTGGTCGCCATAAAATATAACATGCACATACATGTGGTTACCATAAAATCTATAACATGCACATACATGGTTATATATATATATAGATAGATAGATAGATATATGGGCTTTATAGTTGTTCCAAAATGAATTTCATGTGTTTTCATACGATGATTACTTGCTTGTTCTAAATTACAATTTAGTTATGTTTCTAATTTTCATGTTGCTTTGTTCTTTGTTTAATGTCTAAAAGGAAATGGAAAAAACAAATTTATAATCCACAACAAATCCAATCATCCACGCCCTCCATGATTTATGACAAATCCTGATTTGATAACAGTCAGCAAATCTTACTCCCACTTTTTGGTGGACCTAATTTATTTTTTCTCGTCATGTTTCTCTTAGGAGCTAATCTTATATATGCCATCTTTTCCACATTTTGTTTCATAGTTTCCATGCATTCTACCTTAGGCATAGCAGTCTTTCTTAACCTTTAAGAACAAATTCCGGTCACTCTCCTTAGTGCTGCCTCCTTAAATCAATGTCATATATACCTAAACAATCTCAATATGCATGACACTGCTTTCTCTCATGTGGTGCATGTCTTATGCTTCCTTCAGTGAATTCATTTCTAAAAATATATTCCTCATTTTAACACATCCACCTCAACATCTTGATCTCCATCAAACACATCTTGTCTAATGAGTTCTTCTTTGCTGCCCAAAAATTTTTGCTACAATATAGTACTGCTTCACTGGTATCTAATAAGATTTTTCTGACTCAAAAGATCTCTATCACACTACTTGGCAGCACTCTACCACACACCTTTATCTATCTCTCCATCTCACTTGTTCATCCAGCTTATCTTACCTTATGCTCTATAATTAATACCAAATGCTACACCGGCTCCTCATCATGTTTCCTTTCCCATCAGCACGTTTACTATTTTTAAACCTTCAGATTCTCATTCTCCTAGCAAATCCTACTGGCAATCCACCATGAATTTGATTTTTTTTTTTTTTTTTTTGGCCCAAGATTTCCAAGTGTATTAGCTGCTTATGCACATACAACAAGGCATAATAATGTTATCCATAATGGTCATCCCCATGTATACATTTGTTGCATGATTTATACTTTATGAACATTTATAAGTATACGGCTTATGTCTGATAACACTCATAATAATCTGCGTGCATGTCAGTAAATAGTACTCTCAATATATCCAGTGTAATCTTTGACTTTGCTTCATATAAGTCAAGCACAATCAATCTCATCCACTGCATGTGGACTACCACAAAATGAGGGTTATATCAAAGGATGATACTTCTCTCGTTTTGTGGGGATCCACACTGCAACTGGCTTTCATCTTAAAATTTCTGCTGCAGGTTGACAACTATTGCACATTTTGAAACAAGTTTTGCATTCCTTTGTGCTAATAGTGCTCTGTAATACAAGACCCACATCAAGAAATGACCTAAGTTATGCCTTTAAACATGTTTTTCCCATACAATCATCATATTTGACTGCAATTGGGGCACAACAATGAAGTTAAAAATTGAATATCAGCAGAGAGCTCTTTTATTGGCCGAAGCCACTGATTGTACTAATCTATGTCAATATAATGATCAGCAGTTACCATATGAACACTTAGAGTTTGTAAAGCACAATTATTTCAAAGTTTTTCAAACAATTGGACAGTTTACAGCCATTTGATAGTTTGCAACCACAGATATGCATGTTGCCAACCATACAGGTGTTATTGGAAGGAATTGCTTTATCCCCTTCCCAGAGAGCCGAGATTTTAACCCATTTGCATGGTGGAGTTATAGAATAAATCTTAAAACAATAACTCATCAGGGCCTGGCACGTAGGCATGATTGTTTTCCTCCCTCTGTTCAATTTCTGATGGCCAAGCAGGCAAATCAACATAATCCGGTTCAGAAGAATATCATACTTAATCATTTGCTGTTATCAATGGTATTGGAATAGTGAAAAAATAAAAATGATTCATACAAACGCTAAGAGACCACATACACATCTTACCCTTTTCGAATGACTTACAGGAAGTAATAGAACACAACTGCACAAGTTGTAGCCCCACAGGCTTGAGTTATTCCTACAATAAGAAAGTATTGTTAACTACAATGCAATTAATTCTTTGTCAACAAGCACATTGTTGGTGCGAAATTTGGTTGTCGCCGGAATCGAGGCTGGAGTCGGAGACGGTGAGGTCGCTGCCGGTGACCTGCAAAACAAGTCTCATCCGAAGTCGGGGGTGGTGGCTCCAGCAAAACCCTCCGACGATCAAGTCAACTCTTTTGGCCAACAGAAATGGAGTGCTCATAAAGATTTTAGCAGAGTTTTTAAAAAAAAATCAAGAGCTTCAAGAAAAAAGCGTATCTAGAAGGTCTCTTATATAGACGAAACCTGAAACAAACTGAGAGTGATAGCCGTAACCGCCTGATAGTAGGCCGCTCGGGGCCACGTGAAATTTGTTACAGAGGGTAGTGTCTGTTGTCGTGACATGCCAACTGGAGTTCGAATGGGACGGCTATAGGCAATGGAGAATCCCTCACTGATGTTGTTCCAGAGGAGCTCGAAGGTTCTCGAGATCAGCTGTACATGGGTCATTATTCGCCATATTGAGAGTCGGTACTGAGATCCTTCTAGGCAGCCGGAAGGAGTTCAAAAGAAGTGCGACGGAAGAAGAAGTTCGGAAGAAATTCGACTGGTGGAGAAGTCCGGAAAGAGCTCGACTGATGGAGAAGTCCATATAAAGAAATTCAACTGGTGGAGAAGTTCAGAACGAGTTCGACTGGTCCAGTAATCCAGCTGAAGGAGAAGTCCAGCACCCTCAACAAAGCATGAAAGTTCGTCTGGAGGAAGTTCTACCAAAAGAGGGCTGACTGCCTGGGGTAGAGCTCGGCCATCCCTGCTATTCAAGCTCATCTGGGTGAAGTCCGAAGGGATCTTGCGAATTCGATTGAGGCTCAATCTTGATTGTCGCTATCGGACGGGATCATTCAACGATCAGATATCTGGCCGAACTTCGACAGGAGCGGGTTTACCTCAACAATAGTCCCTCCACTCCCGAGTTCGAAATTCGAAGGGAGTATAGATGCGGCTGCCAAAGTTCTTTTTGGCTTCCCACGCTCGTCAAAATGAGACGTTTTGGCGTTTACCGCACTGGCGTTGAAGCTCTTTAAATTCAAAGTGAGTTAAAAAAAACAGCCCTTCGACTTTCCCACTACAACACTACCCCAAGCACGGCATAATTAAGGATTCGCCCGTAGCCACTACTCTGCCATGATGAATGGGACACGCGGCATTCGTGGACCGACCGAACGAGATCTGCCATCATAACCGTGTTGGGCTCCCCCTGGCTATTTAAGGCCTTCTCCCATCTCCGAAATCCATTCTTGCCTGAGTCTTCTTCTTCCTTCGGCACCTGCTCTTCTTCCGTCCGAGATTTTCAATTCCTTCGTCCTTCCTAGTTCCAAGCATTCCTCCGTCCGATTCTCGTCACACCCATTGTCTCTTTGTCCTTCTCAAACAACTTAGATCAGCCTCCTAACGCCCATTTTTGATTATTCTAGCATCTTTTTACTTCTTGCTCTTTTGGTTTCTCCGTACAAGCTTTTATATTCCATTTTTTTTTCCTACCTTCTTGAGGGTTTTTCGGAAGTTCACTTTGATCTAGATGTCTTCTGAAACTTCCCAATCCACCAGTTCTTGGAGCTCATCCTGACCAGCCTTCCTAGACCCTGTCCCCTTGACCAAGGTTGAGTCTGGGATCATGTCCCATTAGCCTTTCGTTCCGAACACCATCCCTTCTATCCTTACTCCGAATGACCTTTTCCTGATTAGGATACAGTACGGCATCCCACCTGAGTATGACCTTGAGATCCCCGGATCAGATGACCGTGCTAGTTCGCCTCCAACTAGTTGGTTTTGTCTGTATCTGGAAGCCTTGCACGCCGGGCTTCGACTTCCGCCTTTTGTTGTCGCGCTTTTTCGCTTCTTGAATATTTTCTTAGCTTCCGTCGCACCGAACTCCTTTCGGTTCGTCATTGCCTTTTTTTCTCTCTATCATCTGACCGAAGTTCAACCAACTATTTTACTCTTTCGGAATTTTTACACCTTCAAACACCATCCTTCCGCAAAGGATTGGCGGTACTTCTCCTAATCCAGTTGGTGCGAAATTTGGTTGTCGCCGGAATCGAGGCTAGAGTCGGAGACGGTGAGGTCGCCGCCGATGACCTGCAAAACAAGTCTCATCCGCAGTCGGAGGTGGTGGCTCCAGCAAGACCCTCCGACGATCAAGTCAACTCTTTCGGCCAATAGAAATGGAGTGCTCGAAGAGATTTTAGCAGAGTTTTTAAAAAAAAATCAAGAGCTTCAAGAAGAAAGCGTATGTGGAGAATCTATTACATAGACGGAGCCTGTAACAAACTGATAGTGATAGCCGTAACCGTTTGGTAGTGGGCCATTCAGAGCCACGTGAAATTTGTTACAGAGGATAGTGTCTGTTGTCGTGACGTGCCAGCTGGAGTTCGTATGGAACGGCTGTAGGCAATGGAGCACCCCTCACTGATGTTGTTCCAAAGGAGCTCGGAGGTTCTCGAAATCAGCTGTGCATGGATCGTTATTCGCCATATTAAAAGTCGGTGCTGAGATCCTTCTAGGTAGCCAGAAGGAGTTCAAAAGGAGTTCGACGGAATGAGAAGTCTGAAAGAAGTTCGGCTGGTGGAGAATCTGACTGAAGGAAAAGTTCGGAAGGAGTTTGACTGGTGGAGAAGTCCGACTGGTGGAAAAATTCGTAAGGAGTTCGATTGGTGCGGTAGTCTAGCTAAAGGAGAAGTCCGGCACCCTCAACAGAGCATGAAAGTTCATCTAGAGGAAGTTCTACCAAAAGAGGGCTGACTGCCTGGGGTGGAGGAGCTCGACTATCCCTGCTATTCAAGTTCATTTGGGCGAAGTCCAAAGGAATCTTGCGAATTCGGTTGAGGCTCAATCTTGGTTGTCGTTACCGGACGGGATCATTCAGCGATCAGATATCTAGCTGAACTTCGGCAGGAGCAGATTTACCCTCAACACACATCATAGAACATAAACCACAAAATATTAAGACAATCAGGTATCCTTTATAATAACCACTTCTACATGACTTGAAAACTTTTTTTTGATGATTACAAGACTTGAAAACTTAATTTCACATTAAGGTACAAAATATCATTCTATTCTAGATATATTTGATAATCAAAAAAAGGATTAGCAACTTTAATGAAATGCAAGAAGCTGTGGATGAGAAAGCAGCCGTCGAAACAAAATCATCTAATGAAAATGAGCAGGGATATGATTCCAGCTAATGAGCATTTGGATTCTGGGCATAGAGAAAGATATGTCTACAAACACACACTTAGACATGCAATTTCAGGTGTAAACAAGGGAAGAGTCAGTCATACTCTGCATAATAGAGGTGATAAGGATATGGTCCATGGCCATAATAAGGGCTGCCAATAGCTCAGAATTATAAAGCCTACCTAGTTTTTAACTTGAATTTCAATGGAAGCAAACCACAGTGGATGCAAGGACAGGCGCTTAAATGATGGAAAATAAAATTGACGGCATGCTTGTTTACAGTATTCAGTTACACATTCATCAAAAAATAGTTGCATGAAGAATGTCTAGCATCCAGCTGTATGAGCACATTGCAGTAGATATATTTTAAAGAAAAAGGCTATGTCTGTATTATATCATTCTTGTGGACAGATTGTGTTATAATGTTTGTTCATGAAGTCCATACGCATCTTTTTTCAACATGATGACTAGCTTATAAGACATTTATTCTTTATGATATGATCCCTTTTTTGTCCTTTAAAAACTAGAACAGGAGGAAGCCCGGGCCGAAATTGGGGTGAAGGTGGGACAATGGCAGTTGGGGAGAACCTAGGTTACTTGTGACCAACACCCAATGACAACTAACTAAGTCAGTTGGCACCCTCAAGATGATCATAAATTTCAATATGACTTTACATGCTGTTAGCTAGAATGGTTATTCTTTTGAACACAATATAGCATGGTGAGGGTAGGTGCATGATAATAAAAGAGGATATTTCTTAAACACCAAGTATTTAGAATTAAATGATGAAATTTATTGCCATCTTGTCTTCATCAATGAACCAAATGATGCAAAGACTACGCTCAATTTTTTTTTCCAGAAGCTGAATGGATTTTTCTTAGCATGGTGTGATTCTTCCCCTTAAAATTGAGCTAACAATTCAACAATTATCATGCTTATATATTTATTGCAGTTTACAAAACTACCATTTTTATAGACAATATAAGTATCATGTGAGAAATACCAATATGAAACCAGTAGTGATGGCACCTCTGTCTCATATAGATTTTCAAGTTCAGCGATGAATAGGCCAAAACAACACCTACTATTATCACATGTTTTGAGATCCATAAATAATGGAAATTTAGAAACAATAAATTGAAATGCATCAGTGTGATAAAAGTCACTGTACATATCTAGTAGGATCGTACCATTTAGCAACCATGAAAAGAAGTTAGATATGATGGCATCATAGCAAGCTTTTGCATATTGAGAAGTTCAAATAAATATATATGAGATGCCATATTGAAGGGAGCTGAGGAGATGCTCTCTCCCAGTGGCTACCATCCCAAAAAAAATACAACAATTTAAAATTAGACCACAGCAACAGCAACATAAACTTGTGACAATAATAGATCATTCCTCATAATATCTTGACCACCAAGTTGAAAGAAGTGGCATTCTAATAATTACCAGTTATTTGAAAAGTATCTGTTTGGTCAACATATGCTTTAAGTAATTCAGATCAAATGGCAGATGCTGGAACAAATAACATTCTGTCAATACTTTTTATCTTTTCCTAGGTTTAATGTGATTTTCTGTTGCTTTACATATGGTAAAAGTCACTATTCTCCTTCTCATGAAAAACATGCCCTTTTTTTTTTTTGCTTGATTTCCCTGCATTTAGATAAATTTAAATAGATGAATCTAGCAAATGACTAGAACACAAGGATACATGTGAGACAAGTCTAAAAGATTATTTAGCACAATGCTAGAAAAGGTGCCGTGAACCATGATTAAATCATTGCCAAGACCATGGTACTTGATGAATGGAAAGACACCAGACTAATTTTGATCCACAGTGGAGGCTCTACCTGGTGATGAACTTGACTACACCACAAGAAGGAAAAAAATTGTTAGTCAAAATTATAAAACATAATAACCTATTGGCTCAAACATATTCCCTAGCAAGATATTTGTCATAGTTCCGAGAGATAAGCTACATTTCCATCACATTGCAAAATGCAAGGTCAATTCGATATCCTTATGGAATTATCTCTCCTAATAACAGTCTAACAAGACCGGGATCAATTACTTTATTATGGTGAATGAATTAGAGAATGCATATTACAGAAGCATGTTGATGTAGAACAAGTGGCTTTGGATTACTCAGGCAAGTTAGAGCAGACAGTTGCCAAACAATTGGGGTGTTCGGGCCAAAATGTGCAAGCTTCTTAAAATGAGCATAACTTTCAAACCATAAGTTGGAGTCAGTGACCCAGGACTCATTGGAAATCTTAACAGTGGTCAAAAGTCATGGATCAGTCAAAGGCTAATTCTATCATTTTCCTGTTGATTTTTGGTTGGTCAAAGCTGTCCTTGCAACCTTAGGAAAGTTTTGGTGTTGGTATACTGAGAAAGTCCAACTTCAATCAGGATCGAACTGGGAGATATAATTTTGGATATAGATATGATTTCTAGAGAGTTTTCCTATTTCGAGTTGTTTTACTACTTCTGGCAAATTAGGACTGCATAGCAAGTGATGATTAGGTATTGAGACATTGATTATAATAAAGTGAAATTTGTTCTCTTTGAATTCTTTTTGTTCCCTATTCTTTTAAACAGATGGTGTTCTTCTTCTTCTTCATTTTTGAAAATAATGGTGCTTGTCTCTATCCTTTACATGCTTCTGCTATAAGAGGTGGTGCTCTTAACATGTGAAGGATGAACTAGGGACCAAAATCTAGACGATGATGGAAAAAACAATGGCTTGAAAAAAGGTGCAGGATTGATAAAACATGCTAATAATTTCCATATGTTTTTTTTTAAAAGGAAAACATGAAAATAAGATGGAAAAAATGTTGAAGAAAGCAACTACCAAATGAGTCAAATCCCATGCCTCACAAGTCACAAGTCATGGATGGGGAACGCAATTCTTTTTTTTGTTCATAAAATTTAGTAAAGGATTTTTGAATGCATCCTCTTAAGCTATAGTTCAATTTCCAAGGATGAAACCTCGTTGCAACACCCTCCCACTCAAAACCCAGCACGCATCCTCTTTTTTACAGTCACTAGGATGAGGTTAACATTCTGGTGCATGAAAACAAATGCAGCTTTGATTTTTGTATATATTTGCAATGGTGGCTGTTAAAAATTGGATGGATATACCATGGTGCAATACGGCAAGGCAAGGTGTTTGACAATTAAAGAGGATATTCTTGAATATTTGAGTTTTTTAGTATCAGACAATTAATTTTCTTGGCTTTGCATTGTTATACATGTCAAAAATGATCCAAGGATTAGAGTCAGATATTTGCTAGAGGGTCAATGAAATATCTATTTCTTAGCAAAGAGTGGTTGTTTCACAATTACTATGTTTAGTATCTCAGTTTGGGTTTTTTGTTACATATATTCCGTAAATATAACTCAGTTTTCCTTTCCATCATTTTCTCTGTTTTGCCTCAATGATATACATTTGAATTGATGACCCTAGAAGCAGACGACAGCAATACATAAAACAAATTGTGGAACATATGCAAAAAGTTATTTAATATAGTGGTAAGAATCTCTAGCAATACAGCACCTCTGTGACTACACAGATTTTCACCTCAGCAACGAAATTAGCAAAACAAGCCCACCATTACTGCACATCCATGTCCATGGCTAGCAGAAACAACAAGCTTGAAGTGCATCAGCTTGATAAAAAGCAAGATAAATACCCAAGCATATTCATATTTCTTAGCAAAATTAGAGACCATATTAGGTGCTGATATGCAATGATACTATAGCAAACTCCAGGAGAAATCAGAAGTTAAACAATAAATAAATGGAGGGATCTACTGAATGGATTAAAGATCCAAAGGAATTACTGGCTGACAAGTCATTTGTATGCCAATGCATCAGTTCAACCTAGATAACATCAATGATCTAATGTAACTTGATAATAATAAGGAAGGAGGGGATTATTAATCCTGCACTAGTTGTGAGTCAAGGACTCTGGTTTATATAGGAAGTGACCATCCTTTCCATATAAGATGTCTTTTGGATTAGAATCCAAGGGACAAAACTGTGAGGCAATGGCCAAAGCGGATAATACCTTATGTGCCGGACCATAAGCCCTTGGTCACAACATTGGTGGCTTATGTGGGTCCCGAACATATGACTATAATACATCTTCCACCCGTACACAGACTTCTCCTTGATTGGAGGGGCTGTGGTGATAATAAAGATAGAGGGCACTATTAGTCCCATATTAGTTATGAGTCAAATGAGACTCTGGCTTATATAAGAAGAGATCACCCTTTCCTTATGAGGCATCTTTTGGATTAGAATCTAGAGGAGTAAAACTATGAGGCCCATGGGCTAGAGAAGACAATACCTCATATGCCAGACCATGAGCCTTTGGCTGCAACATAACAATATGTTATAAACTCTCTACCACCAACTTGCAAGAAATGACACTTGAATTAGTTGTAAGCAAATTGAGCAAGCATGGATCTCACCACCATATGCTTAAAGTAATACAGAAACAAATGAAAGCACTCAGGGTGAAAGCCACTCTAACGATGATTTCTATCTTTAAACTTTTCCCCTTGTTTAAAGCTTCTCAAAAACCAATCTCAGGATACTAACAGAACAAAGAAAGGGTTTTGGGTGGTCAAGAAACTTCATCTTGTTGTTTAAATAACTAGAACTGACATATTGCTTCTAAGGTGAAAGATTACCTCAGGCTCACTGCCATCTAAGTCGAAGACCCTCATGGAATATTCCATGCCTTTTGTCGCCGACATTGCAAAAATCATGCGATCAGCATCGGTGCCGAAATTTCAATTGCACAAGTTCAGCTCCTGATCGGGGATAATTGACTACCTTTATCAACTGAAAACGCTGTCACGGAATCAATCAAGAAATTAATACTAGAAGAATCCATGCATACAGAAATCAAAAAAACCAAGATAAGAAGAATCCATGGTCAAGGAAAGAAGAATGGAACGTGGAATCGATCACATACCTGGACAAAATCGCGGTTAAGACCCTCGTATTTGACGAAATTTTAATCTAAAAGCGTGCAAGGAAATAAGAATCCATGGTCAAGGAGGAAATCCCTGATGTCGACTCGAAGCGTTCCCAAAGATTGTATCAAGAAACAAAGATGAGAAGAATACATGATCACGGAAATCAAGAAACCAGAGAGAGAAGAATCCGTCGTCGAGAAAAAAGAATTGTGGGATCGATGCATGCCTTGATTCAATCGTCGGCGAGACGATCGCATTTAACGAAGCGGGGCAAACCGGACTCCTTTCGATTTAAGGAGAAGGTTCGTGGAGTCTTTCTTGTGGGCTTCGACGCTCATGGAGCGCGAGGATGTTGGAGAGCTAGGGTTTGGTGGAGCGATCGAGGACCTAGGTGATTGGGACCTGAAGGAGGGAGAGGCGGATGGAGAAAGAAGTACGAGGAGTGCTGCGATAATCTGCCATATTCGCATATGTTTGGAAATGAACGATATTTTATCTTGCAAACCAAAATCTCATGGAATTATTGAATCCAGTTAAATCAGATTGACTTGCCTCTATAATTACAGGAATCTTAAAAAATCAATGGAGCAGTTCAGTCCGAACCCAATAGAATAGAAAAGGAAAAAAAAATCTTCCTACGAGATTCGGACCGGTCCCTCCTCCTGGATCCTTATAATTATAAGTATAATTCAATCTTATTTAGTCGATTATCTGGATCTAATTCATATATTTTATAAAATTTTGGATCTAAACATTCAAATAGACTCTAAATCTTATAGAATTTATGATTTAAAGCAATATAACTAGAAAAAAAAAATCCACTAATTACCAATGCACAAGACCTTTAGGATAGGCTGACTCGAATCTTATAAAAAAAAAAAGAAAATCATGATCATTTTTCTCTTTCTATATGATTCGAAGGAGTCTAAATAAACAATAGCCTTAATGGTTGTAGATATAAGTTAGCCTAGCTTTTAATTTAATATTTTTTTATTATTATATTTGTCTGTCCTATAATCCTAAATCAGAAGCTTTACAAAGCCCTAATATACAAACAAGAAAAGATGTTTTGCGTTGCAGAACCTGCTTTAAGACGCGTGCACGGACAACATTACAAATCTTCACCGTTCTTGTACATGATGCTCTATAGCACCTGTACTACAGAATTTTTATTCAAAACTGCTTACATCACTTTGTCTTGTTAAGTGCTCAGTGATGAATCATCGGATAAGAGAAAACTTCATGGATCTCGCTGCAAAACATCTTTATTACCCGCGGAAGGGGATAAAAGGAAGCGCCTTAAGTCAATAGATTGCCGTGAGATACAAGCCAGTGAAGTTGTCTAGATCTCAGCCGTGTCAGAATGTCAAGGCTCTGGATCATGATTGCTCTAACAATTCGAGAGAACACAATTCAAAACGGAAAACAAATGACTTAATTGAAACTGCCCAACTAGAACGTTACTAGGATATTGATACATTGAACACCATCTTATCTCATATAATCAGAGCAGTAAAGATAAAAAGCATTAAAAACCTACGCGCGCACAAAAAAATAAAAAGAAAAAGAAAAAGGGAAAAGAGCATCACACTTGGAACAACAATGACCAATTCCCCCATTATTTTTTCACTCCAGTGGATAAGCCTTGGATAAATTGACCGAACACACACATATAGAGCTGGATGGGATTCTTATCCCCTTAGTAATCTGTGGTGGGAAGCTGCTCATGGGTTCCGTGGCCAATGAAGAACAGATCGTAAACAATAGCAGCCACTGCCGCACCAATCAAAGGTCCCAACCAGTACACCCAGTGGTTGTCCCAAGTCCAGCTGACCACCGCAGGGCCGAAGGAGACCGCAGGGTTCATGGATGCCCCATCAAATGCCCCACCAGCCAAAATGTTTGCACCCACGATGAAGCCGATAGCTATGGGTGCAATCACTCCAAGGTTGCCCTTCTTTGGATCCACGGCTGTAGCATAGACAGTGTACACCAAGCCGAAGGTCATGACGATCTCAAACACCAGAGCATTCCATGCACTCACATCCGTGGACAACGAGAAGGCTGCAGTTTTCTGCACAGCAACACAATAATTTAATCTTAGATCCGATCACTGGGCTTGTCTGTCAATCTAATCTTTATGAGAAATGATATTTTGCTTACCAACCCTCCAGTGGCGAACTTGAGAAGCAAGCAGGCAACGACTGATCCAAGCAACTGCGCAATCCAGTAGAGTATGCCTCTCAGCAGAGTGATGTTGCCACCAAGGAAGGCACCAAATGTGACGGCCGGGTTCACATGACCTCCAGAAATGTTGGCCCCAACTGACACCGCCACGAACAGCGCGAAGGCGTGTGCCAAGGCTGCTGCAACCAGACCCGCAGGTGTCGTCGAGCCATCATTTGTGAGCTTGTCTGCCAAGAGCAGGATAAGATAAGGCGTTAGAGTTTTTGTATGTCAAACAGATGGTGAATTTTCTGTAAGTCATCGCCATGAAGGCATGAACTTAATTTCAAAAACGTTTGAAATTGGTATTTAAGTCTTTGAGAAGGTGGATAGCTGCTGTGTCAACTTACTGAAGGCCATCCCTGAGCCTTCACCAGCGAAGACGAAGATGAGCATTGAGATGAACTCAGCGAGGCCGGCTTTCAGAGCATCAGGTTGGCTCACCTCTCCTGGTGATCCAATAGCGATCCTACTAATCGGCATTATTTTTTCTTTATAGTTTTAGCTAGAATAATAGTAGCTTTGGAATTTAGGAGCTCTTCTGCCTCCCTGCAGCCACTCTTCTTGTCTACCTGGTCTCTGGTATCAGACCATCAGTCTTGGTGGTTATATAGGAACACCGATAAGGACTGGGGAACCGGGAAACGCCGGTCTACCGGTTACAGCGTCTTCTAGGTGGTCCTTCTTAGAAGAGGTCCTTTTCAGCCGTCCATCTGTCGGCACTAATATATATCACGTGGATGGGCCTCCGACTCGTTCTGCGCCTGCCACGTGTACGTATCGATTGGCTGTGGATCTTGGATCGGCGCCGTGCGACGTATCGGCGGTTCGGATCGCCGACCCGTTGACGTGGCGGTTTCCTCGCCTTTCGTTCTCGGCCTCGACTTCAGCAAGGTGTGGAATTATCCGTCCGGTCCTTCGCGACATCCCGCCTCTCTCATTTCGTGGGAGCCACAAATGAGAGCCGTCCATCCGTTCTCCTGTCTCATTGCGTGGATAAAATAGGACGGCGTGGTCAACTTGAACGGCCAGGACTGCACAGCTAGATTTAAGCGGTCTGACTCCAACTGTTAGGTGGCGTTTGGTGAGAGATCACCGGGTGATCTTACATCACCGGTGATGTTTATCCTAGGATAATTTAATCTCCAATAATCTAATCATTCTAAGATTCCATGAATAATTTATTTAGTATTTCATAAAAATATAAGATTACCAATCATAAAATATCAAAGCTATTTCTGAGATATTTTATAAAATTATTTATTAATTAAATAAAATATATTATAATAAATTATTAATATATTTTATAAAAATATATTTATTAATCTCATAAAATATATTAATTATCATTATAGAATTAATATTTTTATTTATTCTTGTTGCTCCTGAATCTCCCGGCTTGAGGTCGGCCAACGAGGATGGAGGAGCTCGGCTACCGAGAAATATGAGGTCGAGGATGAACTTTCGTTGGAGCTTCGCCCATTCACCTATAATAAAGTTTTCACCAGAGTGTTCTCCGGTGAAAATCCTTCGGTGCTCAAGTTAGGAGATTGAAGAACAATGAGGAGAGAATGCATCGAATTGAGTGGCATATCTAGAGGGTCCTGGAGCTCTTTTATTTATAGAGGAAGAATTGGAGTCGTATCCATTTCGAACTCTAATGGTTTTTCGAGTTTATCGTCCTAGATTGATTCGGAAGATTTCTTTCCTTCTTGAGAGATGGAATTACGAAAGATTCTTCTTTTATCCAAGTTTTTCAATTTGGAGAGAATGTAGTTCCAGCAAAAATGATTGTAGATCGGCTATTGATGAGCTATGATAGGTTATCCTATTCATATAGCTCGGTGGCCAATCTGAATCCGACGAGGATGAGATATGAAGGTCTACATCGTTTTGCTAGAAAGCGATATTCAGTAGATCGGACATAATTTTATGTCAGCTTAGGCCGACCTACAATTAATCATGGATAAAGTATCACGTTGTTCCACTCAGATGATCCATTAGGGTAGGTCGACAGCCGATCCTAAACAGATCGAGGCTGCACCAGCCCCATTCCATAATAATACTTATAATAAATTATTATTTGCATACTAATATTTATTTTGATTAAAAAATATAATTAATAATATACTATAATATATGACATAAATATAATATATAATATAAATATAATAATTTTTTATATTAAATTGATATAACTTATTAAATATATTAATATCTTTTTTTTTATTGGATCAAAAGATATTTTTATCTTCAAATTTTAGTCCAATATCATTATTTTAGGATGATCTTATTGAAGGAAAATCCTAATTTCCTAGACCAGGTTCGTTCAGATCTGATCGGATCAAGAGATGTATTTCAAAAATTTTTTTCTTTGATCCAAATCAGATCTGGAATATTTCAAATTTAATTTTTATTATTTTAATAATTAAAATAAAATATAGATAAATTAAATTAGATTTAATTTACCTTGATGTAGGATAATCTTATTATCCGTTGATGATCCTATAAGCAGCGAAAGGTTCTGGATCTAGCCACGCAAGTGCCTGGCCTCTACCGGTATCCACTCGAGCTGGATCTGAAGATCCTCTTCTTCTCTATCACGTCTCCAAAAATCAGATCTGAATCTGATTTAGAGGATCTTCAAAACAGCTTTCGAAGATCAGCAGTTGTCCTTTGCAGCAACACAGTCTTCTAGCTTTCCGTCGCCTTTCTCTCGCCTAGATTGCACCAACTGAGATCCCAAACTTTTTTGGGTGTGGAGAGGAGAGGGAGAAGATGAACTTGGCATGGAGGAGGAAGAGAGAGGCAGCCTTGGGGCATAGAGAATTGTTCTTATTTTTTTTTGAGTTGGACGCAGGGTCTTATTTATAGACTATGCGTGATCCAACTCCTCTTCATCCCAATCAATCACAACCCTTTGTGAAATCAGATCTAAATCTGATTGGTGGGAATAGAGTCTCTTGGATTCATCCTTAGATGGCGCCTAAGATCAGTCAAAGTTGGTTCTTAGGAGGAGTTTAATCAGAATCCAATAAGGAGATGGAGTCCCTATCCAACAGGGACTCCTGGGCGCCTCAAGCTTGGGCGCACGCCACCCTTAGCGTGCGCCCTCCTCCTTACCGATTTCTAGCAGGGGGACAAGCCCCACTAGCTTTTCAATAGGTGCATGACACGTGGACAGAAGTCAAAGTATCAATGATCAACATTTGACCAGTCAAAGGTCAACTTTTGACCAAAGTCAAAGAATGAGAAATGACAGATGACCAAAAATGGCAGGTATTGTCTTACAAAATAAGACAATCCTTTTCTGACCTAACAGACTCTAGTCAGACCAAGTGAAGGCCTCTGATCGAGCACAAACTCTTTTGGCTCAGTCAGGATAACTATTTATGATAGTAAAAAAAGAACGTTAGGTTCAATCGAGTGCTAGCACGATTTTCTTGAACCTAATTGAATCTCATTCAGATCAATTGAACTGGATCAGTTCAATTGATGATCACCAAATTCAAACCCTTGTTTGTGTGATCCAGTTAGGTTCAGTTCTATATGGTAATGGGATATGTCATGATCTCTATCATCGACATCATCGAAACTCCTTTCGATGGATCAGAACTCTTCTGATTCGAACAGCTAGAATGATCGATCATCTAAATCATTCTAATTGCTCCCAAAATCCACCAGTGACACCTAGCAGTATATGGTGGCAACCCATCAGAGCTGAATGCGAACCTCTTGGTGCAGCTACCTGTGTGATTAAGTTCTTCTATCTTGAGCCCCGATCAGATTAGGGTTAAGGTGAACTCGTCAAACCCTAGTTTCTGTCATATGATGTAATCATTCGATTCAAGTTCCGATGTGAAAATCTAAATAGAAACTCTTTCTATTATTTCACTCTACCATGGCCATGGGCTTCTGGACTTGATTCTCATGATCATCATAGGGCTGCTCCTCTACCACCGAGGTAGATAGATTCCATCTTGATGCAATCCAGTTCCTACAATGAACATGCTATAGCCAACATACACCTCAGGAATTTCGAATGGCTAGGAGACTGAGTTATGGTGTAGTCAAACTATAACACCCTCAAGGTGAACTGCCGATGCACCTCAGGTCAAAGAATCAGACACACCACTACAGCATCGAGTCAGTCATTGACGAGAAGGTAGACTTCCTAATGACTACTCGAGATGGTCACGCTCAGTGCCCTCGTTCTCTAACGAGTATTTATACTCTCGCTTCGGTATCTTCACACCATAGACTCAAAACTCATCTACTAAAAAGAAGCGATTGTATACCAACCTTCCGGATCAATCACTGTTCTCATGATGATCCTATAGTCGGAAGCATTTTATGAGTTAATAATGATTATTCATGTCTTAAATTTTTAACTCTTGAAAATATGAATTATCATTACCATTAACTCAAAGGATGTATCACAAACACTAAATACACATATGTGATAGAAAATAATTCATTTTATTGATTATAGTCAAAATTATAATTTTACCCCTAGAAGTGTATTATAAGTGTCAGCCAATTCTGGCTTCTAGGGCACATATATCTAACACTTGTATATCCGACCTCAATGACAGTACCATGGGGACTGCCGATTATCAAATCCCGTCATCTTTTCCCCAAGTTGTGGCTGGTTGCCCATCAATGCCATGATTGGACAGAACTGCACCAAGAGGCTCGAGTAGGGCTGAAATCGGATCGGATATCAACATATTCATATCCATATTTATTTTATCTGATGAATACAGATATTATTCAAATATAAAAATTTATATCCATATTTATTTTAAACGGATACGGATATAATTTGGATACTAAAAGTATGGATATAATTATGGATACTGTTGGGGGATGATAATCCACCATCCGATTCACCAACTTGCGGCCGACTTACCATCGAACGCTGCCAATCGTTCACCAATTGACGATCGACGATGGTCGACCTATCAATTTCCTCGTCGATACATAAACGGGAGGATCGACTCATGGCCATCCGATTAACGATCGATCCGATGGATGACGGTCAGATTTTTCTCAATCGATCAATCGATCGGCCAATCGATGTCTGATCGATCGACAAAATAGATCGACTGATCGATAGTCGGTCCGACCCCAAGTTAGCCGACTAACCGATGATCGATCGGCTACAAGTCAATCGATCGACCAATTTATCCAACTCTTGATCGACTCTACAAAATTGCCTCCGAAAAGAGCGGGCCATGATGATTAGTGGGTGGCTTTAACTACTCATCCACGATCACACAACATTGAAAAAAGAGGGATCTACGTACTCGACGGTTATCATTCTGACACCTATAAAAGAAAGATAATCTAAACAGTTAGAAGGGATTTTTCTACTATTTTGAGGGCAAACTCTGCTTCTTTACTTTGGATTTTTCTATTCGACCAGTCCACCCTTCTAACTTAAGCATCGAAGGATCTCCATCGGAGCCAACTTCGGTCAGTGCGGACTTGTATTTACAAGTTTTTTGGCATTCGGTTGTAGGTGTAGGTGGATTGGCTGCAATAGATTAACGTGCCAGGTAGGAAGAGAAGCATACTAAATCAAGAAATGGCAAAAACTCATACTCGCAATTCGACCAGCTCCACTGGTCAGTCATCCTAGTGAGAAGCGCTTCCCGCTCCACCGTCAGCAATGACGAAATACAGTTTTTCGCATCCGACAGTCGTGTCGGATGCACAAGCCCAGCAACTAGCTGCATTAACGCAGCAGATCCATATTCTCACAGAGACTATGCGTAATCTCCAACAGCAATCATCCATGATGACGGAAACTCCATTATTATGGGCGGCACTATCTAGGTATAGCCACCACACACCAAGGCGTTCGATTTCTTCTTCGCTAGAGCAACCGTCTTGACACTCGCATCAGATAAAATCTCCATCTCCTCATCGTTCATGAGGAACTACTCATCAATCACGACGGTCCATCTCCCCATCTTCTCATCGAAGTCATATGAGGAAAAACGGTCGCACAACCCGATGACTTCTCCCTCCTTTAGTTCTTCTGAAGGATCGACACCAGGGATATCTTGCTAGCGATGACTCAATGACTATGAATGAAAGTTCAAAGAAATCAATCGTCGACTGGCCTGGATCCAGGGAGACACGAAGGGAGGATCCTCTGACAGTCTTCGAGTCCCAACAACTCCTCCCTTCTCCTCATGTATCTTGAACGTGCCGATCCCATCGTGATTCAAGATGCCTCATATGGAGTTGTATGATGGCTCCATCGATCCAGTCAATCATCTCCAGAGCTACAAAGCTCTCATGATGATCCAGGGGGCGAACGATGCCCTCATGTGTATCTACTTTCCGGCCATCCTTCGAAAAACTGCTCGATCCGATACTCTAGGCTTCAGCTGGGAAGCATCAACTCTTTTGAGCAGCTCGAAGATTTCTTTGTGGCTCATTTCAACACCAGCCGAATGAAGCCACGAACTTCCGACAATCTCTTCTCGATCAAGCAGAACGGGGAGAGACTTTTTGGACCTTTGTAGCATATTTTAACACCGCTACTAGAGGTCCTAAACCTCAACGAGGAAGTGGCCATTTCAGCCATGAGGCAGGGTCTATAGGATTTCTGATTCACTTACTGGATAAGAACCCTCCCCCGACTTATGCCAAACTTCTCGAACACGTAGACAAATATATTCGCATTAAAGAAGGCACTTCTAACTGACGCCAACAAAATGAAAAGAGTCAAAAAAAGAAGCAATAGAAGAATGATGCTTTAGCTGGATCTAATTGACCTATGTGAAACAAAGACCGATAGAGCCCGATGTCGACTCATTTGAAGAGTCGGTATAACAACTATACTCCTCTATCTACTCCACGAGCGTAGATCTTGATGAAGATCGAAAGAGCGGAATACCTTTGTCGACCCCCACCAATGAAGCATCCAAGCAAGGATAAGAGGAAGTACTGTCGGTTCCACCATGATTATGGTCATGACACCGAGCAGTGTTTTTAACTTAAGGATAAGATTAAGGCACTCATTCGATGGGGGTTCCTTATCAAATTTTGGCTTAATCGCCCGACTGAGCCATGTGCTGATCAACCACCACCGTCGAAAGAGATCCATCAAACCCGACCAACGATCAGGGTGATCAATATGATTTTTGGACGATCAAGAGCCGGGGGGGTAACATCTTAAGAAGAATTGGCAAAAAGGCAATGATTCAATGAATGTATTTTTTTTTCGGATGATGTAGGAAAAATTCAAACTCTCTATGATGATGCTATCATCATCTCAATGATGATAGCAAATTATGATGTAAAGAAAATTTTAGTCGATAATGAAAGTTCGACTAATATTTTATTTTACTCTGCTTTCTCTCGAATATTGATGTCGACCGAACAACTTTGAAGAGTCTCCATTCCCATAGTTGGATTTATTGGAGATGCTGTCGACGTTGAAGGAGAGATCGATCTTCCATTAACTATAGAAATAGAACCTCGATAAAGTACTATCATTTTGACTTTTATGGTCGTTAGAGTTCCATCGGTGTACAATGCCATACTCGAAAGATCGGAACTCAATGCTCTCAAGGCGATAGTATCGATGTATCATTTATTGATCTAATTTTCAACTAAAGTCGGAGTGAGAGAAATGTGAGGCAACCAACAAATTGCCCTTGCTTCGCGATCACAACGAACACAAATAATCTGGAAGATCCCTTGCCATTAGAAAGGCTTGATCAGCGGGAGAAGGAAGAACGAGGTGAGCCAGTCGAACAATTGATCCCAATTTTGTTAAAAGAAGATGACCCGACCAAAGTTATTCAAATCGAATCACAACTACAAATAACAAAGCAAGAACAACTAATTCAGTTGCTAAGGGTCAATGTTGACGTATTCGCTTGGTCAACGACCAACATGCTAGGTATACCTTCAAAAATAATTATCCACCGACTAAACATTAATTCAAACGTCAAGCCGGTAAGGCAGAAGAAGCGATCCTTCACATCTGAGCGATAAAAGATCATCGACGAAGAGGTGGATAAGCTCCTCGTGATAGACTTCATCAGAGAGACCCATTATCCGGAATGGCTTGCAAATGTTGTCATGGTGAAAAAGGCTAATGAAAAATATCGCATCTGCATTGATTATACCAATCTGAATAAAGCATATCCGAAGGATAGTTTTTCTCTTCCAAAAATCGATCAGTTGGTCGATACGACGTCGGGACACCAACTCCTAAGCTTTATGGATGCTTTTGCAAGATATAACCAGATCTAAATGGCCCCTAAAAATAAAGAACATACTGCCTTCGTCATTGATAAAGGGATTTATTGCTACAAAGTCATGCCATTTGGACTCAAAAATGTGGGAGTAACATACTATCGGTTAGTGAACAAAGTTTTTAAACCATAAATTGGGTGAAACATGGAAGTGGATGTAGATGATATGCTTGTAAAAAATGCTCGAAGTCAGGATCACGTCCGAGACCTAGAGGAAGCTTTCGACACACTCTGACGACATCGAATAAAGCTAAATCCGACCAAATGTGCCTTCGAAGTGATGGTTGAAAAATTTCTTAATTTTTTTATTTTATATAGAGAAATCGAAGTAAATCCTAAGAAAATAAAAACAATCATCGATATGAAGCATCCTACTTCAAAGAAGAAGGTATAATAGCTTAATGGGAGAGTTGCTGCACTCAGTTGGTTCATCTTCAAACCTGCCAAATGATGTCTTCCATTTTTCAAGACTCTAGGCAAACTAAAGATTTCTCTTGGATCGACGAATGCTGACGATCCTTCGAAGAGTTAAAGAAGTATTTGACGACTCCTCCACTACTTATAAAGCCGATGGAAGGAGAACCACTTTATTTATACCTGACTATGTTCGATGAAGTTGTTAGTTCGATTTTAGTTAGAAAAGATGAAAATCGAGTACATCACCCCATATACTACGCAAGCAAAGTATTTCATAATGCCGAAACTCGATACTCAAAAGCTGAGAAAATGATCTATTCCTTAATTATTTCGATGCAATGACTTCGGCTCTATTTGTAAGCCCACACGGTGCATGTTCTAACCGATCAGCTCCTAAAGTTGATCTTACACAGATCGGACACTTTAGAAAGAATGGCAAAATGAAGAATAAAACTTAGTAAATTCGACATCCACTATCGTCCATGCCCATCGATGAAGGTCTAAGTTCTGGCCAATTTTGTTGTCGAGTGTACCATATCAGACATGAAGTGTGATAAAGAAATAATCTGTAACTCAACAGATGACACCATCAAAACCAACTATGATTCGGTTTGGGTGTTACATATTGATGGAGCCTCGAGCACCTTCGAAAGCAGAGCTGGACTTATCCTTGCAAATATCGATGGATCAATCATCGAATATGCACCCCGTTTTAACTTCAAGGCTTCGAATAATCAAGCCGAATATGAAGCTCTTCTTGCTGGTTTGAAAATTGCCAAAGAACTCGATGTTGAAGAGTTGAAGACGTTTACCGACTCTCAACTCATTGTGGGATAAGTCAACAGTGAATACAAAGCCCGAGATCCGAAGATGCAAAAATATTTAGAGAAAGTGAAAGACCAAATTTCCGCCTTCAAATATTTTAACATCTCGCATGTCCCTAGAGTGAAAAATGCTCAGACCGATGCACTCTCTTGACTCACCATCACAATCCGTATCAAACTTGATCGAACATATATCAGGTATCTCGATACATCGAGTATCAAAAAGATGGAAGAAGTTTTGCAAATCGACGATGAGCCAAGTTGGATGGATCCAATTGTCAAGTATCTGACCAAAAAAGTCCAACCTGATGATCCATCGGAGGCAAAATATTTAAGATAGACTACCTCACAATATATAATGATAGACGAACAACTTTACAAACAATCTTTCTCCCTTTCATTGTTAAAGTGCCTAGGATCCATCAATGCCGACTATGCACTTCGAGAAGTCCACGAAGAGATCTGTAGGAATCATTTGGGGGGCAAGTTTCTTGCCTATAAGATCCTTCGGTAAGGATATTATTGGCCAACAATGCAGAAGGATGTGACTGAGTTTGTCCAAAGGTGTGAGCCATGTCAAAGGTATGCCAACATCCAGCGACAATCAGCGACGTAACTAACACAAATCATAGCCCCATGGCCATTTACATAGTGGGAAATTGATATTCTTGATCCTTTTTTCTTAGCATCCGGATAAAAAATTTTTTTGGTCATCGCTGTTAATTACTTTACGAAGTGGGTGGAAGCCAAACCTTTGGCATAAGTTATGAAAAGTAAAATGAAAATTTTTTTTCAAAAATCTATCATCTATAGATTCGGACTCCCAGATACGATCATAATCGATAATGATCGATAATTCGATAATCAAAATTTCAAAGACTTCTGTACGACGTACCACATCGCATACAAACTAACGTCCGTCGGTCATCCACAGTCAAATAAAAAAGCGAAAGTTACGAATCGAACAATCCTCCATGGTTTGAAAACCTGGCTCAACGAGGCCAAAAATCTTTGGATGGAAGAATTACCTTCGGTATTATGCATGTACCAAACCACTTTGCGAGTCCTGATGGGCGAATCTTTCTTTAACCTGTCAGATGGGACTGAAGCAGTGATACCTATGGAAGTCGGACTACCATCAATGAGAGTAAAAAAGTATGACGAATCATGTAATTCAGATCGCCAAAGGACTGACCTAGATCTATTACATGAAGTTCAACAACAGGTATAACTTAGAATGGTTGCTTACCAACAGTAAATCACAAAATACTACAATAGAAGAGTTAAACCGAAAGAGATTCATCTGAAAGATATAGTCTTACAGAAGACGGAAGTATCCAAGCCGCTGGACCAAGGAAAGCTATTCCTAAACTAGGAAGGATCCTACCGGATGACAGAAATCCTTCGACCTAGAGCATATCGACTCGAAACACTCGATGGAGTTAAAATTTTCTAAATGTGGAATGTTGATAATCTTAAAGTATACTATCAATGAGAATAGCTCCATGTACTTTGAACAAACATAAAGAGTAAAATTTTTATGAAGTCCTCTGCAAAGATATTTTTCTCATAATCAATAATCGGTTGACCGATGTATTGGTCAATTGAAAATCGAATGAATTGATCGGATGAGAACAGGCACAAACTCAAAAGCAATGAAGAAAAATCTAACCAATCATCTGTCGGTCAAACAATATAACTGACAGACTATCGGCATTCTTTCACTCAGCAAAGTTCAACAATCGATCGATAAAGGATGATTGACGATCGGTGTTTTAGCGACCTCTGGTAGGATATCTCAAACCGACCATGTGATCAGCTTTCCATGGCAAAACTGTCGACTGGTTGACCAACGAATGATGTCGATGTATAAAGAAAGGCATCAAACTTTTGGTTGTGAACTAGTTGATTTGCCCCGACTAGTAAAGAACACAACCCTAACCAAATTGGCCATGGCCGAATCGAAGGATGTTTGGCTCACATCCGATCGTCATGCACTTCTATAAATTGATCAAGTGTTGGACAATAAAAAATCGATCTTTGGATGATAAAAAATCGACCAAAGGTCGGTTAGAAATCGATCCATGGTCGGCTTATATCCGATCATCAAGCACTTCGATTCAATATGAGTTGGTAAAAATCGACTAAAAGTAGGTTAAAAACTGACTCAGGGTTGGCTTGTCCCCGACCTATGAGTATCTCAATGAATGACTAAGTATTGGCTAGTTAAAAAATCTGACTCTAAGTCGGTTTAAAAGTTAGCTGATGATTAGTTAAATAAAATTGACAGAAGAACGATTAACAATTGCTCAATCAAAGTATTGCAGTTATGATGGAAGACAAATTTATACAACAAAAGACAAATGCAAACAAAGCTTTCATTACTGTGAAAGAAAAGTTACAAAATGGACTGTTGGTCCTTACAAAATTTGAACTATTAGTTTCAAAAGAAAGTAAAATACAAATTTACTCGACGATCGACTGCTTTGAAGGTTGATCGAAAATGGTCACAACTTCGATCGTCGGTGCATCGTCCGTCGGTAGAACAAGTTCAGTCGAAGCAGTTTCTTGGCCCTCCGATGGAGCTTCAGCAGCCGACCGAGGAGCCGAATCCGTCAGTGTAAAAGGATCCGATGTACCCTCGATCAAAGTTATGGGAGCTGCAGGAATAGCTGACTCAGTTGGAATAAAGGCAATGGTGGGGGCACCATCATCCATCGAGCTCGCAGGTGGTCCGTCGGGCCCACGGGTGGTCCGCTGGGCCCGTGGGTGGTCCGTCGTTGCCTTCCTCTTTCTCTTCTTCAATGCGTGGGATGATGATGCTGCTGAGGTCAAGATCAGAAAAGAGCTGCTGAACAGCATCCCGATCATCACCGAACCCGATCTAATAGGAAACTTCACTTTCTTGAAGGATCTAGATCTTCAAGTCGGACAAGGTCTTGAATTTTTCGATGCCCATCTCTTTCGCTCGACTGAGATCCTGCCATAAAACTTGGATCTCTACCTTAGTCGAAAATGCCTCTCCATCAGTAGACTGTCATTTTCGACGACAATCCTCCATCTCTTTGGCCCAATTATCGTGGTCCTTCTTCAAGTTCTCCACCGCGTGTTCTTTCTTTTTAGTGTGGCTTTTCTAGGCCTTCACCTTCTCTTGAGCCGACTTAAGGTTAGACAAAACTGACTCAAGTTCAGACCTGGCCGACCCAAGCTCGACCTTGAGATGGGAGACTTCCTCGGATAGAATATTCTCCCAAGTGGTGGCATCCTTTTGCAACTGCTCCAACCGATGGACCGCCGAATCACATTCAGCATTTGCAGCCGATACAGAGTTAGAACATGCATGCCGAAGAGCAGCCATTTTACGATAGGCCGACTCAATTTTGACCATATCGTGAACCCACTGCTCAAAGAAAATAAAATGAATTAGTTAAAAAAAATAAATCACTGACTTACCCCGATAAAAGTCGGGTAGAACGATCCAAACAAGTCGACTAGGGTCTGACTCCTCCTCGATGTCTGATCACCCGAAAGGAGAATGGCATGAACCAAACTCCTCGCTAATTGAAAGTCAAAAAAAGTCGAACTGCCTTCAGGAACCCAAATATCGATTCGTTCGGAGTCCATATATCCATGGTTAGAAGCATCGCTCCCAATCGGCATAGAAGAAATCGGTGCTTTTCCTTTCCTTCTGGTGGATGATTGTTCTAGAGGCGCCGACATCCACTTAGGTATGGACGGAGATAGCAAGCACCCTCAACGAATCGAAGTTGGTCGCAAAGTGGGCACAGCAATAGCCGACTGAGCTCCCGACACAGGAACAATAGTCGGAATGTCGATGATGATGACGTCTTCCTCTGACCGTGTGATGACCGAAGGGGCTTTGGAAGTTGCAGTAGTTGCCGGGGCATGCAAAGCGATGATGGAAGGAGCTGTCGGTAGAGCGTCGATAGAATCAGAAACAATCGAAGGATCGGTTGCCTGACTCTTCTTCACCGTGTGTGATGAATCGACGTTGGGTGCCATCCTTTTTTGAGTGGAGAATCGACGAACTTCATCTTCAAAAAGTCCAGTAAAAAGATGCATCCCTACAAAATCAATCAATAAAATCAAGTTAATATTGAAAACCAACTAAAGAAAAGAAAATCTAAAACTACAGACACTACATATACCTACGGACGACGCCGGATCAAGTTCAGCATCGTATAATGCCACTTCGATAATCAAGCTTTTCTGAGGAGGAACTTTCATGTCCTTTAGTTTAAGAAAATTCTTCCGATCAGTCGGATCCATCCAACTATTTTTGTTCGGAAGGACATTCGGCTCCCTCCACATCGACAAAAAATCCCAAGGACCAGGAGAAGAAACAAAGAAGAACTGGATCTTCCAATTTTGAATGGACGATGGAAGACCAGTGATAAAAAAAAGCACCTTCCTCGGGATAAAATACCACCATCTGTCGGCTTTTGGATAGGGTCGGAGGGCGAAGAAAGGCCTAAACAAAGAAAGTCAAGGGTTCGTCAGGATTAACCAACACAGCAAAGCAAAGAAAATTAAAAGTCGAATAGAGTTTGATGCTAACTAGGCTGGACATACTCTATAATAGTCAAAAATGTTTTGGAGAAACTTCAAAATGGAAAACCTAAGGCCCGACCTAAGATTTTCTAAATAAAAGGCTATAAAACCCGATGAAGACGAAGTCACCCGACCGTGTCAGGAGCCAACAACTGAAAGCCCTTCAAGATCTGATATTGATCTCAAAATTGCTCCATGATCGATGTCGTCGAGGTAGAAGTTTCAGATGCCGAACCTCGCGACAAACTACTACGATCAACCATGCACGTGATAATAAAATAAAAAGAAAGAAATAAAGATGTCAAAGAAAATGTTCGAACTTTGAACATGAGGGCTAAAGAACAAGAGGACAAGCAAAGTTCTCAAAAGCTACTACTATTGAAAGCGATGGAAGAAAAACCTTCGAAAGGGACTAATATATATAGAACCCATTGACGGTCAAGATGCACAGAAGCCTTTTCAGATGCTGACATATGTCAGCTGGAGATCGATCGAATGTCAAATCCCTCAAGCCCTAAGACTGCTGATGGCATCCATTGAGATCCTCGAAGTGTCAGACAATAAATTTATTGAAGACCATGGTGATAATTAATGATAGGCGGCAGAATAAAATTCAAAGTGATGCCACATGTTAACCTCCTGCGTTCCGTGCATTAAGACAAAATATCAAATCATCACACCAAACTTGGGCGTGGGGGCAACTATTGGGGGATGATAATCCGCCATCCGATTCACTAGCTTACGACCGACTTACCATCAGATGCTGTCAATCATTCATCGATTAACGATCGATGATGGTCGACCTACCAATTTCCTCGTCGATATATAGATGGGAGGACCGACTCATGGCCATCCAATTAACGATCGATCCAATGGATGACGATCAGATTTTTCTCAACCGACTGATCGATTGGCCAATCGATGTCCGATCGATCGATAAAATAGGCCGACTGATCGATTGATTGATCGATAGTCAGTCTGGTCTCAAGTCAGTCGACTAACCAATGATCGATCGACTATAAGTCAGCCGACCGACCAACTTATCCAACTCTTGATCGACCCTACAAAACTACCCCCAAAAAAAGTGGGCCGGGATGATTAGTGGATGATTTTAATTACTCATCCACGATCACATAACATCGAAAAAAGAGAGATCCACGTACTCGACGGTTATCACTTCGACACCTATAAAAAGGAGGTAACTTGATCAGTTGGAAGAAATTTTTCTACTATTTTGAGGGCAAACTCTGCTTCTTTGCTTTGGATTTTTCTATTCGACTAGTCCACTCTTCTAACTTAAGCATCAGAGGATCTCCGTCAGAGCCAACTTCGGTCAGTGCGGACTTATCTTTACAGATTTTTCGACGTTCGATTGCGGTGTAGGTGGATTGACCGCAATAGATATAATTTAGATAATTAAATTTATGACAATAGAATCAAAGATATTACTAAATAAATGATAAATCAAGTTAATCATATATTTATATGATTATATATTTTTTTAAAAAATTAATAAATACTATATAAAATTATATAGAATTACATATAGATTTGGATATTCGGATACGGATCGGATAGTTGTCTATCCATATCCATATCCATTTTTCTTTGATGGATATAGATATGGATACGGATATTAGTCGGATCCTCAAATTTCTATCCATATCCGAATTAATTCGGATACAAAAATGGATTGAATGGATAATATCTATACTACTTTCATCCCTAAGCTCGAGGAGTACCCATTTGCTCAAGACTATGCGGCACTACAGCATTGGCCTGTGCCCAAGTACCATGTCGACCCTTTATTGACCCCGAGGTCGAGGCTAGACTGATAATGAGTGGGCGACACCTCACGTGCCATGCGGATACTGATACATCTTGGGTGAGGTCTCAGCCCCACCCCAACCTCAGACTGCCAATTTGTTTGACTGTACATACAGTCTTGAAGCCCACCTTTAAGGCATGGCTGTGGCCTGCGACTACCATCACGTCTAACAACCCCGAACATGGAGTAGTTGGTGACACAATAATTTGTCAGATTATAGCACCGCAAGCTCAAACAAGTTCCAGTGGCTCGTTGGGTCATGGCCTTTCAAGCCCCTAGCAACTTACGTGACTCTAGCACGGCTACCTATAACTCTATCTCTATATAATGAAGTAAAAAATAAGACCAAAAGATAAAGCCGAGAGAAGCAAACCCGATGCAGGACCTAGAGCTTTCCCGCTCGCTCTCATCTATTTTTCTCCTTCATATATTCCTTAGAGTCTGATTGACTTAAGCATTAAAAGGTCCATATCGGACGCATTTTGATAAGTGGGCTTTCTTTGCAGGTTCAACCATCATGAAAGGTGGCCTTCATCTACCAAGATGACTAGCTAACCTCTCAGTGCAACGCCATCAAAGCCTAATGGCAATAGATTGGTATGCTAGGTAGGAAGAAAGGTTGGATTAATGGTCAGCAGTTAGCTACTTGTTTCGCTTGAGACAGAAAAACTGCCTCGGACTTGAGAGTAGGGGATAACTATTATGGGAGCTGCCTGATTATTGGATATCGTTTTCTTTTCCTAGGCCACGATCAGGCAGAATCGTGCCAGGAGGTTCGAGGAGTACCCATCTGCTTGAGGTAGGGTAGCACTGTAGCATCGATCTACGCCCAACCACCATCTCGGCACTTTATCGACCTAGGGGGTGACACCTCATATGCCATGCAAATGCTGATATACTCGATGTGAGGTTTGATCCCGGCCTCAACCTCAGGCCGCCAACCCACCTAACCATATATGTGGTCCCTGGAGCCCTTCAGTAGCCTTTAAGGCATGGGTGTGGCCTACGACCGCCACCCAACGTCTAATAATCCTGAACATGGGATAGTGAGCGACACAACAATTTGTCAGATCATAGCACCGCAAGGTTAAATGGCCTTCAGTGGCTCATCAGGTCATGGTTTATCAGGCTCCTAATGATCTACATGACTCTGGCATGGCTACCTACAACTATGTCTCTATATAAAATTAAAAAAAATTCAAAGATAAAACATGTTTAGCATAGAACTCAAAGCTTTTCTTTTACTCTTTTTTATTTATTTTTCTTTTTTATCTATTTTCTAAACTTTCGTTGATTTAAACATCGAAAGATTCATAACAAGATGCGTTTCAACGAGTGAGCTTTTGAAGGTTCGACCATTACGGAGGAAAACTTTCGCCCACTGAGATGACCAGCTAACCTCCAACATATTGATTTTCTATCACTTAGTTGGACAGTAATTTAAAAAGCAGCAGTGCTTTAAAATCACTGCCACGATGGCGCAACCAAATTCATCCAGGTAGTCACCTTTTTGCCTCGATAACAAAATGGCTTATATTTTAGCCTGCAAATGATTGGACGACACGCATGAGGGAAGGCCCACTGCCATATTTTGTGGACTTCATATTTTATCTCCATCCGTTGGATCATGGACTTCATATAATCTTCTTTTCGTCTAACAGTCTCTTATTTGAAATCAAAATTTGTGGTGGAACTGAACCGCGACATGGGATGAGCATCAGATGTGTCCAAAGGAAGAAGAACAAATTATAAATATGAATGCCAAAATTTATCACCGACCATTACCAAGGTTGTGGACGGCACCACCACCGAGGCGTTTCTAAGTGCTCTAATTTCGTTGCGATTTTCTTGTACGATTTCTGCTTTCAAATGTTCTTTGGTTTTCCTGTTGCCTGTTTGATGGGTGTATGTGCGGCGCGGTGGTGCGTGCGGCAGTAGAGTGCGCCTGCTGGGTCCCGTTTAGCACAAGATGACCCCCGCCGCTTCTCAAGCTAATTAAGCACCAAGCACTATTGTTTCCCCGCCTGTGGCCAGAGGGGACGCAAACTAAGTGATTATAAGGACATACTAACATTAAATTAGCTGGAAATAGAATACTCAAAAAATAATGATGAAAATAGCATGAGTCTAAATATCTCGACCTTCAAAAATTTTCGTTGATCACATCATTTATTTTAAAAAAAAATGGTAGAATATAGCTGGAGCTACAATCAAAATAGTTTATTACTAGTTTCAATGATAAATTAGAATTTTATCGGAAAATAAAAACAAGTAATGTAAAGATAAAAATAAATTATTTTCATTGATGGATAGAAAAAGGCTTTTTGTTCAATAATTACATCTATTTACATATACTAAAATACAAACAATATAATAACTATCTACTTCACTAATAGTACTTCATTTTTCTTGACATTTCTAATAAGTAGCACCAACCACTCTAACTATTCATATTGTTAAAACCATCGGTGCTGTACTATCTATCAGGTCGAAAACCATACTAAATTGGCTTCAACTCATCACCAGCCTTGACTCAAACTGTTTCATAGTTTATATAGGTTGTCTTTGTTTACTTGCTTATAAGTTGATCCTCGTTCAGAAATACTTTCAAGCCTATTCAATCAGCTTTTTTTATTTAATTATTATCATTTTTGTCTATTATCGCCTTTATCTTTTACCAGTTCTTTGAGGGATTGCATGATATAAAAGTTTTAGACCTTGACTCAAGATTTGAAATCCCTATGTAAATACTATTTCATAGTCGCCATGTGTATGATAATCCTTGAGCATTAAGATTAAGATGTGATGTAAACAACCACCATCACTTCTCGAGCTTCAATAATTCAGAGTAACTTGGATGCATTGATGTAGCTTGGAAGGGTAGGTGCTTAGGTTAGGTTACAAGATTTTGACCAGTATAACATTTTATTTATTTCACGCTATCTGGTCCATGTGTTTTTCACTTGCATCACATGATTCTGATTAGCATAATGTCAAATAAACTACACAATACTTCTACTATATCGTTATCTTCTATAAGCATGCTTTTTATCACATTTCATTTCATGATCTCAATGAAATTTGATGGATTTTATCTATCTTTATTTGTTTACAAAAAATTGACAATTTGCTACAATTTTAATTTCATATAAAAAAATCAATAGGTATTTCAAGGTTTTGTTAGATGTATAATCTTTATACAAAATATCTCGATATATCACCGCAATCAGTCTAAGTGATTGCGCGAGTCTCTTTAGTAGTATAATTAGGTCATTATGTTCATGGTGAAGATATTCTACTTAACTTTTTTTTTTTTTTCCCTTGTGAAGTACCATTGCGGAATTACATTAGGTTTGATTTATGATGTGAACCATTTAACTACATGAAGACTAAAATTCTATTGTGATCCTCGGTTTTGCCTTTATTCGATGGAAGGGTTCATATGCATTTGCCACTGACATCAGCAACCACATACATAGGGTCCAAGTGACTGTTTGTTGTTTTGGGCCTGCATGACCTGGATCTGGCCCAAATATGCTTTGTGATTAAGAAACTAGACTGCCCATTGGCGCGTCAGTTTCAGTTCACTTGGGTTTTAAGTTAAGGTCTTCGAATTTTTGAATTAGGTTTTATTTGGATTCAGGTGCCCATTGGTGTAGTTGGTGAAGTCTTTGAGTGTTGGTAGTAACGATCTCTTTCTAAGTCCCGCCCTCATATTGATTTCCATCCATTGTTTGTCTGATCAAGTGGGATCCAATTCTGCAATACCCATCCCTATTCTATTCTAGGTTTGAGTTGTACCTTTCGCACAAAAGAATGATTCCCCTTCTTTTGCTACGTCAGCCATCGGATCACATAATATCTGCTTCAAAAAAATTATGGAGATAATGAAAGATCGAGATTGAAGTGCTTTGAAATCCATTCAAATCATGACTCAAGATCAATCATTCTTTCGTGCAAAAGATGCAACCCATATCTTTTCTTCCATCCGGCCGTTCACCATTTTGATATATCAGAATTCTACACTTTAAGTATTTGAATCAGATAAGAACAGAATACCTCTCAACTCTTCTACTATGATTATAATGACCGAATCAGAACAGAAGAGCTATCGACTTTTCTACAACCGTAAACATATGATCGGAACATTTCTCTATCCTGGGATGAAATGATCCTACGGTTGTAACTATGGAACAGAATGCCTCTATGGTTGTAACTATATAACCTTGTAAACCCTATATATGGTGGTTATTGAAAGTAATTATGCATTGCTGTCTAGCCATTAATTCCCATCATTAGCCATGACTGATAAAATGTTTCTTAGGGACGGACTCTTGCAGATTTGTCGATAGGGCCCAAAACAGCCCACCATGATCCATGGACAAAGTCCGGCTTCTTCCAAACAGGAATTCTAGCGTCTAAAATTTAATTTCTTATCATTCAATTTTTTTTAACCTCATTGCAGGATACGTAATAATAACATCTTACAATTATTATTTTATGTTTCAACCTGTAGAAATTTTGTAATATGTTGTTGTCGGCTTGATTTTAGCTTCTCACCTAAATCTTTCCTCTAGTATGGAGTGGTATAATATTCATGCGGGACCTTCAAGATAACCGGCATGATTTCCATGAGATACCAAGTAAGGCATCTCATTTGACTCTTGAATGCAAGATGATAGATAGGGATGCAGTCAAGGTGGCCAGGTTTGGAAATTATGCTCGAGTCATCCCTAGCTGGCTATAACATCGTAAAATCTGCTCATGCTGCAGAAGCGAGATGGTTTGCTTGGGATTTACATCTTAAACAATATGGACCAGATGGTGAAAACTTGGGTACGTTTCAGTTATTGTGGCGTAATCGTGATTCAGCATAAGTCAAGTTTTAGCTTTGTATTATTAGGCTACAACATAACAAGATCCACCTAAAAAATCCAAGTTGATGGGGACAACTATTGACCTAACAAATCTTTCCATCTGATATGACCCTGCTGCTACACTAATGCACCGATCCATGAACATGGTTCGCATATTCCATCCATTATTAGCTACTTCTCCTGAGAATGGTGGACCATAGGTACTTGATATCTCAAAATAGCGAGGCAGGAACTAGGTGCGCATTTCTCCGAGTAAATTTGACTGCACTAGGACTAGCTTTCCCTACCAGCCGTGGGATCTCCTGGATCACAAACACGGTCGTACCGCGAGCCTGTTGCCGACTGCAGTAGCTATCAGTCATTGTTGCCGTGCTCCCACCGAATTATTTTCCTGGCGTACGAACTGGATTCTACCATGGACTTTGGACCAAGCCCACATTTGCTGACTTAATAGCAAATTGCCGTGAGAAGCTCAACTTGGAGCCGGAAGAGAATAAGTTGGAAATGTGTAGCAATTCCACATGGAATGCTGGAAGCTTTGCGTCAATTCAAGGAGGTGGAGATATTGCCCAACAAGGTCCAGAATTTTAGGCTCAGGACCTGTGGTCTGTTGTTGTTGGAGCAATTCAGACTTTTCGACAGACTTTTTGTCAGGTCTAGTTGATTTGAGTTCCCCTCCAAATTTATCATACCATACCCGACCGGAAATATAATTGGGTCTTTAGTGGTTAATGCTGGCTTGAATCTGAGTTGGGTCCGCCGCTTGGGGTCTCCATGGCCTATTTGTACTAAACCAACACCACAGAAAGAGCTAGACTTTGAAGTCCAGTGACGGTTGGAATGGTGCATGGAAGTCTTTCTCGGCAAAAGGAGGACATCTTCCACAACCCAAAGTCTTGGACCAAGTAAATGAGCATATCTCTGTGAAACCGAGTACTAAATAATGCGGGCTTCCAAGTTCTGGGAATGGTGGTTAATATAGTCAGGGATAATTATTTGGATTACCCAAAGATAAGCTTGACATTCTACTGGGTAGATGGTATAGAATATACTTTGCAATTACTCCGAGGTGACCCTACGTAATGGCATGTGCATATGAGGTCAAATTGTATGAGTTGAAGCGTGCATCCTTACGGATTATGTCATGTTGGCCAATAGGCCTTGATGGTTGATAGGTTGATATATGGTTGAAGGAAATCTAGACAAACCATGTGGGCAGAGGATGACAGGGGTGGAGATCTAAAGTGAAATCTTTGATGCGAAAGTCACTAGTAGGACGATCCAATATGGATTCTCTCCCTAAAAGCGACCTGTCTATGGGTTTGGCCTCACCAGGGAGTCATGTCCCTCGTAGAGCAACCTCGTGTGGAACGTCCTGCAGCTTTGAGGCCACTAGTTGATCCACCCAACAACCACTTGAATCAGTTACTCATGCGTCTAGTAGTGTCTAGGGGAAAAAAACAAGAAGAATCGATCCCTACCCAAGATCACATATAAGATTTGGATCCATGGTTTGTAGTTCGATACTTCAACTTGTTGAAGGATCAATTATTGCTTAAGATGCATACGGATGATTATAAGCTGACAATTCTTTCTTTTTCTCGCGTAGTAAGTGCTTTTGGAGAGAGTTCTCATGTGGTACTTCTTCCCTGTTTTAAAGATTCAGTGATGTGCAAATCCTTGAGACTAGCTGTGAAGGTAGCTGGCTTTCACTCTATATTCTTCTGAAGCAGCTCATGTTTATAAAGGAGAGCGTGGATTCTCTGCTATGCACCGCATGATATATTTCTTCCATATTTTAAAGATTTATTAATATGCATATCCTTGAGACTGGTTGCAAAGGTAGCTGGCTTCCACCCTATATTCTTCAATAGCAACCTATGTTTATAAAGGAGAGAATGGATTCTCTGCCATGCACCACACGATGCGATGCATAGCACATCATCCATCGTATGTGGCCGTGCGCAATAAACATGCATCCGCATGCAGCCATTCATCGTGCGATAGACGACCGCATGCTGTGCACTGCACTGTGCGGTGCACAATAGAGGATCCATATAGTATAAAAGAATAAATGGTACTGCAGACTATGGTAAGTTATATGGCTAACCATATTAACACTATTCTATGGATTCTTGTGTTGGATATTTTTTTAGATTTCTTAAATATTTTCTTTTCTAATTTACATGAATGTATTTTTACTAGATTGGTTTAATAAATTCGATTCTACTGAAAAAAAAAAAAAAAAAGGATAGCTGGCACCATGTAATGCACAAATATACTAAATACACTATTCCATGTTTGAAAGATTTAGTAAGATACACGCTGTTTGTTGCAAGTACTTATGAAAACAGTAAATACCATGGAATAATGCATGTAACATGGGTCACCCGGATGAGGAAGCTAATTCAATGACCCTCTGTAACATTATGCAGGACAATTGGGATAAGTGAGGTTGTTGAATGATTCACATGAGATGCATTGCAACTGTTGGTGTAGAATCTGATCGACGCTGGATCGAGCTGGAGTTGAGAGAGACGAGATCGTCGTCGGTGACCTGCAAAATAAAGTCCAACCCAGGATCAGTGGTCGCGGCTCCAGTAGGACCTTCCAACGATCAAGTCAGCTCTTCTGGCCAATAGAAATGGAGTACTTAGGAGAAAGTTCGGCAGAGTTTTTAGAGGAGGAGAGGAGAGCTTAGAGAAAATGTATTTGAAGGATCTCTTTTTATAGACGGAGCCTATAGCGGATTGATGACGATAGCCACATCGTTCGATAGTGGACTGCGTAAAATTTGCTATGAAGAGGGAGATATCGCTAGACTGGTAGTGGCGACCATGTCGTCTAATCGTGGGCCGCATGAGATTCACTACGGAGAGAGAGGTATCACCAGACTGGTAGTGGCGGCCATGTCGTCAGATCATGGATCGCATGGGATTTATTACGAAGAGAGCGGTGTTGCCAGACCGATAATGATAGCCATGACGTCTGGTGGAAGCATGCGTTCGGGGTCCGACTGAGCTGGAGGAGTTTGGAAGAAGTTCAATTTCTGGAGGAATCCGACTACAGGAACAATCTGAAAGAAGGTTGGCTCCTGAAGGAGCCCAGCTGTAGGAGCGATCTAGAAGGAGTTCGGCTCCTTGAGGAGTTCGACTACAGGAGCGATCCAGAAGGAGTCCGGCTCCTGGAGGAATCTGACTATAGGAATGATTCGGAAGGAGTCTGGCTCCTAGAGGAACCCACTATAGGAGCGATATGGAAGAAGGTCGGCTCCTAGAGAAGTCCGACTAAGCTGGAGCGATCCGAAAGGAGGTCGACTCCTGGAGGAGTCTGATTGTAGAAGCGATTTGGAAGGAGTTCGACTTCTGAAGGCGTCCGACTGGAGGAGAAGCTCGAAAGGAGTTTGGCTTCCGTAGGCGTCCGACTAGAGGAGTGCGGAGGAAGTTCGGCTCTCGTAGGAGTCCGACTGAAGGAGAAGCTCGGAAGGAGTTCGGCTCCCATAGGTGTCCGACTGAAGGAGTGCGGAGGAAGTTTGGCTCTCATAGGAGTCCGACTGAAGGAGTGCGGAGGGAGTTCAGCTCCCGTAGGAGTTCAACTGGAGCTCGACCACTGAAAAGTTTGATCGATTGAAGGAATTCGGCTAAGACTCGATCGCTGAAGCTCTTCCATGATCACCAGTTGCATTGGGTTAAGCATCAGGCTGGACTTCGATAGGAGCAGAATTTATCTTCAATAATAGTCCCCCCACTTTTGAGTTCGAAACTCGAAGAAAGTACAGAAAAGGTGACTGCCAAAGTCCTCTTCAGGACTCTGCACCAGTTCAGATTGAAGCTCGAAAGAGATCTTATCTCCAGCCAAGGTTGATGTTGAAGTTGAGGCTCGAGGGGATCCCGCCTCCAGCCACTGAGGTTGAAGGTAAAGCTCAGAGGAGATCTTATCTCCTATAATCGAGGTTGGCTCGATCACTCGAAAGAGATCTTATCTCTGATCGAGGTTGAAGCTCGGAGGAGATTTTATCTTTAGCAGTCGAGGTTAAAGATTGAGCTCCTCGGAGGAGATTTTATCTCCACTAGCTGAGGTTGAGGGTTGAGCTCCTCGGAGGAGATCTTATCTCTAGCAGTCGAGGTTAAAGGTCGAACTCCTCGGAGAAGATCTTATCTCCAGTAGCCAAGGTTGAAGGTTGAGCTCCTCGAAGAAGATCTTATCTCCAGCAACCGAGGTTAAAGGTTGAGCTCGAAGGAGATTTTATCTCCAGTAGTCGAGGTTGAAGGTAAAGCTCAGAGGAGATCTTATCTCCAGCAGTCGAGATTGAAGGTAAAGGTCGGAGGAGATCTTATCTCCTGCAGTCGAGGTTGGCTCGGAGAAGATCTTATCTTCTGCAACCAAGGTCGGAGGTTGAGCTCTTCGGGAGAAATCTTATCTTCAGTAGCCAAGGTTAACGGTTGAGCTCTTCGGGGGAGATCTTATCTCCAGCAGTCGAGGTTAAAGGTCGAACTCCTTGGGGGAGATCTTATCTCCAGCAGCCAAGGTTAAAGATTGAGCTCCTCAGGAGAGATCTTATCTCCAGCAGCTGAGGTTGAGGGTTGAGCTCCTCGGGAGAGATCTTATCTTCAGTAGTCAGGGTTAAAGGTTGAACTCCTCGGGGGAGATCTTATCTCCAGCAGTCGAGGTTGAAACGTAGAAACTCGGGGGGAGATCTTATCTCTGGCAGCCAAGGTTGAGAGTTAAGCTCCTCAAGGAAGATCTTATCCCAGCAGTTGAAGTTAAAGATTGAACTCCTTGGGAGAGATCTTATCTTCAGTAGTCGAGATTGAACGTAGAAACTTGGAGGGAGATCTTATGTCCAACAGTTGAGGTTGAAGGTAAAGCTCGGAGGAGATCTTATTTTCAGTAGCCGAGGTTGAAGGTTTATCTTCTATTGATGTAGAGCTCAGGAGAGATCTTATCTCCAGCAGTCGAGATTGAAGGAGATCTTATCTCCTACGGAAGCTCGAAGAAGATCTTATCTCCAGCAGTCGAGGTCGAAGGTTGACCTCGGAGGAGATCTTATCTCCAGTAGTCGAGGTTAAAGGTTTAGCTCCTCGAAGGAGATCTTATCTCCAGGAAGATCTCCAGCAGCCGAGGTTAAGGATTGAGCTCTTCGGGGGAGATCTTATCTCCAGCAGCCGAGGTTAAAGATCGAACTCCTCGGGAGAGATTTTATCTTCAGTTGCCAAGGTTGAAGGTTGAGCTCCTTAGGGGAGATCTTATCTCTAGCAGCCGAGATTAAAGGTTGAGCTCCTCGGAAAAGATTTTATCTCCAACAGTCGAGGTTAAAGGTTGAACTCCTCGGGGAAGATCTTATCTCCAGTAGTCAAGATTGAACGTAGAAACTCAGGGGGAGATCTTATCTCTGGCAGCTGAGGTTGAAGGTTGAGCTTCTCGGGGGAGATCTTATCTCCAGTAGTTGAGGTTAAAGGTTAAGCTCCTCGGAGGAGATCTTATCTCCAGCAGCCGAGGTTAATGGTTGAGCTTCTTAGGGGAGATCTTATCTTCAGCAGCCGAGGTTCAAGGTTGAACTTCTTAGAGGAGATCTTATCTCCAGCAGCCAAGGTTAAAGGTTGAGCTCCTCAGGGGAGATCTTATCTCCAATAGCCGAAGTTGAAGGAGATCTTATCTCCTATTTATGTAGACTTTAAAGCTCGATCTTCGACTTTGCTCACGTTAGGACGAGGTTCTCCTCCTATTTCTAATAGAGTGTGGGGGCACATAAGGGCCGTTGTCAAGGCCTCTCCCCCTATTTCATCTAAAATGAATGAGGTCTTTGACTTTGCTCACGTTAGGATGAGGTTCTTCCTTCATCTCGTCTAAAATGAACGAGGCCTTCGACTTTGCTCGTATTAGGATGAGGTTCTCCTCCTATTTCTAATGGACTATGGGGGCACATAAGGGCCGTTATCAGGGTCTCTCCTTCCATCTCGTCTAAAATGAATGAGGCCTTCGATTTTGCTCATGTTAGGATGAGGTTCTCTTCCTATTCCTAGCATGGCCATTTTCGGTCGTTTCTTTTCTGTCATCACATAATTCTTGCACTAGAAAACAATAATGCTGAAATGAAGAAGTTTTATTGAAAAAAGATTACTGGTAATACATCTTTAGATTTTCTGAGTTCCAAGATCGTGGAAGCATTATTCCTCCAAGCTTTTTCAGATGATAAGTTCTAGGGCGGACAACCTACACCACTTCATACGGGCCTTTCCAATTTGGGGTGAGCTTTCCTTAGCTCTGAGGTTGAGAGACTATGACTTGTTGAAGCACTAAGTTTCCCACTTTGAATGTCTTACTTCTAACTCTGGAGTTATAGTACTGGACCATCTTTCGTCTGTAGGCTGCCATCCGGATGTGGACTTTCTCTTTTTTTTCTTCCAGTAGGTCGAGGTTAACTCTGAGGTCTTGTGGGTTGTGCTGTTCGTTGAAGGCCACGACCCATGCTGATAGGAGCTTAAGTTCAATCGGGATGACTGCCTCCGTGCCAAAGGCCAAGGCGAATGATGTTTTTCTAGTTGGCAATCTTTGTGTAGTTCGATATGTCCAGAGGACGTGGTAGAGTTCATCCACCTAGGCCCTCTTTGCTCTATCGAGTCTCGTCTTGATGCCTTGCAGCAGAGTCCGATTGGTTACTTCAACTTCTCCATTGGCCTATGGGTGAGCTACCGATGTGAAGTGGTGGGAGATGTTTAGGTTTTCACCAAACTCGACGAACCTCACCTCAGTGAACTATCGCTCATTATCGGTTATGAGAGTTTGGGGTAGACCAAACCGATAGACTATTGACTTCCAGACGAAGTCCTGTACCTTAGCCTCGGTAATCTTCATTAGTGGTTTGGCTTCGACCCACTTGATGAAATAGTCGATCGCAATCAGAAGAAACTTCTGCTGTCCGAATGTCGTCGAAAAAGGGCCAAGTATGTCCATTCTCCATTGCGCAAATGGCCAAGATGCACTTAGTGGAGTAAGCTCAGAGGTCGGCTGTCTTTGCACATTTGCGTTCTTCTGACAGCGGTCACATTTCTTAACATACTCCATGGAATCATGAAACAAGGTCAGCCAATAGTACCCTTGCCGAAGTAGTTTTTATGATAGGGATCTGGCTCCTACGTGACTTCCATAAAGTCCCTCATGCACTTTCCACAATGCGAGGTCGACCTCTGAAGGTCGGAGACATCTTAGCAGCGGCAGGGAGTACGACCTCTTATACAACCTACCCTCGTACAAAACGTATCGGAAGGCTTGATTCCTAAGTTTTCGAGCTTCTTTCGAGTCATGAGGAAGGACTCCCTCCTTGAGGTAGGCGACCAACAGATCAATCCAGCTTGACTTGAACTCCATCTACAGAATGACCTAGGATTTCTCTGGGCTTGGGCACTTCAGAGTCTCCAAAAATACTTCTTTAGATAGTTCGACTGGAACTGAAGTGGCCAACTTAGAGAGAAGATCGGCTCTTACATTTTCTACCCTTGGAATTTATCGAATGTTAAAACTACCGAAGGTCAGAGTCAAATCCTTCACTTTCCCAAGATATTTCATCATGCTATCCTCCGATGCTTTGTAGCTGCCATTAACTTGGCCGACCACCAACTAGAAATCGTTGTAGACTTGAAGCCGATATATTTTTAATTTTCTTGCTATTTTTAATCCGACGATCAACGCTTCATATTCGGTCCTATTGTTATTCGCAAGAAATTCAAAGTATAGCGCGTACTCGACGATGACTCCCTCAGGGTTGACCAAGACCAACCCCACACCAGCTCCAGCGGAGTTGGACGAACCATCTATGTGTAGTATCCAAAAGCTTTCGAAAAGGTTGGCACTTTCCTCGAAGAGGTTCGACCGCGACAGCAGAGCGCCGGTCTCGTTCTGTTCAAGCTCGACTTCAACTGAAATGGTATATTCTAACATAAAATCTGTCAATATCTGAGCTTTGATCGATGGTCGAGGTCGATAGTTGATGTCAAACTCCGTGAGCTCAATTGTCCATTTTGCGATTCTCTCGGAAGTGTCCGTTCGATGAAAAAACTGCTTTTATCGGTTGGTTCGTGAGGACTGTTATGGTATCCCCTGAAAATAAAGTCAGAATCTCTTAGCAGCGATTAGAAGAGAGTAAGTCAATTTTTCTAGCCTAGAATACCAGGTCTCTGTATCTCTCATGATTCGATTTACGTAGTAGACCGATCGCTGCATCTTCGCTTCTTCCTTGATCAGGACTGCTGTCAGGGCCGTCGGAGAGACTGTTAGATATAGAAATAATTTCTCTTCGAGTTTGGGCTTTGCTAGCAGTGAGGATGAGCCGAGATAGTTTTTAAGCTCCTCGAACATCCGTTGGCACTCCATTGTCCAGTAGAATTTTTTTGATTGCCTGAAAACTCGGAAGAAGGGCATACATCGTTCGGTCGATCTTGAAACAAAGCAATTTAGGAATGCCACTTTTTAGTCAAGCACTGGACTTCTTTGATCATTTTTGGAGTAGTCATCTCCTAAATGGCCTAGATTTTTTTAAAGTTTGCTTCAATCCCATGCCTCGACACCATGAACCCTAGAAGCTTTTGGGAGGTCACACCAAAGGCGCACTTGGTCGGGTTCAATTTCATCTTGTGCTTCCTGAGTGCGTCGAAGGTCTCTTCAAGGTCAACGAGGTGGTCTGTAGAAGTTCGACTTTTGACGAGCATATCATCCACGTACACCTTCATATTACGGTCGATCTACTCCTTGAAGATCTTATTGACCAGATGCTGGTATGTTGCTCCTGCATTTTTGAGTCCAAAGGGCATGACTCTGTAACAATAAAGACCATAGTAACGAAAGCGATTTTCTCCTCATCCTCAGGCGCCATTCGTATCTGGTTATAACCAGAGAAGGCATCCATGAAGGTGAGAAGCTCATGGCCCGAGGTCACATCCACCAGTTGATCAATCCTGGATAGAGGGTAGCTATCTTTCGAGCAGACTTTATTCAGCTTTTTGAAGTTAATGCACATCCTCCACTTGTTGTTTGTCTTTTTAACAAGGATCATGTTTGAGACCTAAGTCGGATAATTAATCTTCTGGATGAATTCGACTTTGAGGAGCTTGTCTACCTCTTCGGTGATTGCTTTCTGCCTCTCTGGGGTGTGGTGGCGCATCTTTTTTTTTATCGATCGATGCTTCGGATCAATGGCCAATCGATGTTCCATGATCTTGACATCGATTTCTGGCATATCCATTGGGGTCTAGGCGAAGACATCCACATTTCTCCTGAGGAAGGCAACGAGTTACTCCCGAACCTCGTCTCCTAAGTTGGAGCCGATCTGCACCGCATGCTCTACATTCCCATCATTTAAGGGTATAGAGATGAGGTCCTCCATAGGCTCGCCCCGCTCCTTAGTAAGGTCATCGCGGACATCCAGACCATCAATAGGATAAGGGTCGGACTGTTCTTTCTTATGTAGAGCGATTGAGTAGCAGTGTCTCGCTAGAGCCTGATCTCCCATGACTTCTTCGATCTCGTGACTTATCGAAAACTTCATCTTCAAATAATAGGTTGATACCACCGCCCAAAGTGCATTTAGATCAGGTCGACCAAGAATAGCATTATAGGCGAATGAAGTCCTTATGACTAGAAAATTGACCTGCACCTTAGCCAATTTCGGATGTTGTCCTGCAGTCACAGCCAAAGTTATTATGCTCTTAACTAGTATGGCATTGCCAATGAATTCTATCAGCGGAGAGTTCATAGGCCCCAAGCGGTCATCGGATAAGAACATTTTTGAGAAAGCATCGTAAAACAATACATCGGTCGAGCTTTCATTATCCACTAAAATACGGTGTACATCATAGTCGGCAATATTCAAAGAAATTACAACCACATCATTATGCGAAAACTGGACCCCCTGGGCATCCGCCTCGATAAAGGTCATGAGTTTCTCGGTCCTCCATCTTTTTATCGATTTCTCGGATCCGTTGGCCTCTTCTTGCTAAAGTCCTCCCCGAGATAGTATTGATGATGCTGAGAGGCGATCGATATTCTTGTTGGTCCTCCCCCTTGGTGGTTCAGACTGCGATAATGCCCTCGATCGATCTTCCCGCCCTTCGGGCCATCTCCGCAGGAATCGACCGAGTCTGCTTCACCTGACGAGCTCTTCGATCTCATCCTAGAGTTGGATGCACTCCTCTGTGTCGTGACCATGGTCATTGTTGATGCAGAAACTGATTATCACCGGGGTCCGCTGGAGTGGAGGTCGATGAGGTCGCCGTCGGAGACCTGCAAAACAAAGTCTCGTCCGGAGCCAATGGGGGTGGCTCCGGCAGGACCCTCCGACGATCAAGTCAGCTCTGGCCAATAGGAATGGAGTGCTCGGAATGAGTTTCGAAGCTTGGGAGAGAAGAAGAGAGCTTAGAGATCAGAGAGATTCAAATTAGTGTATCTGGAGGGTCCTTTATAGATGGAGCTTAGTTGATGGTGACGGCCATACCGCCGTATGGAGTTCGGCATGGAGAGGAGGACGTTGTCAGGTGGATGGTGACAGTCATACTGATGAGTTATGGGCCGCATGGAGTTCGGTATGGAGAGGAAGGTGCCATCAGGCGGATGGTGACAACCATACTGACAAGTCATGGGCCGCATGGGATTGGTTATTGAGAGAGTGGTATCGTCAGTAGTGGCGGCCATACCATCCAGTCTCGTTATTCGTCCAGAGGAGTTCGAACTTGTAGGAGAGTTCGGCTGAAGGAAAAGCTCGGAAGAAGTTCGGCTGTAGAGAAGTTTGGAGGAGCTCGGTCGGTTGAAGGGACGGCCGCTTAGAGAGTTCGACCGAGGGACGACCGCTGAGGAGTTCGGACGCCAGGGGATTCCGTTAAAGTCCGACCGCTTGGAGTCCAAGGAGCTTGGCCGCTAAGCAGTTCGACCGACTGAACGGATCCAAAGAAGCTCGGATACTAGGAGTTCGAGAAGCTCGACCGCTAAGCAGTTCGGCCGACTGGAGGGGTTCGACTAAGATCTGTCTGCTGGGCGTCCCAGGAGCTCTTATGCGGCTACTGGTTGCATTAGGCTGGGCATCGAACTAGACTTCGATGGGAGAGGGGTTTATCCCCAACACCCGAGCGACCACCTCGGCTAGAGATAAGATCTCTCCCGAGAAGCTCGGCTAGAGATAAGATCTCTTCCGAGCGACCGTTGACAACCTCAGTTAGGAACAGGAGGAGAACCTCATCCTAATGCGAGCATCAACCTTGGCTAGAGATAAGATCTCTCTCGAGAAGCTCGACCAGAGATAAGATCTCTTCCGAGAATCAACCTTGGCCAGAGATAAGATCTCTTCCGAGCGACCATCCCGGCTAAAGATAAGATTTCTTCTGAGAAGTTTGGCCAGAGATAAGATCTCTTCCGAGCGACCACCTCGACTAGAGATAAGATCTCTTTCGAGCGACCGTTGATAATCTTAGTTAGGAATAGGAGGAGAACCTCATCCTAACGCGAGCATAAACCTTGGCTAGAGATAAGATCTCTTCTGAGCGACCACCTCAGCTACCTCGACTAGAGATAAGATCTCTCCCGATAAGCTCGATCAGAGATAAGATCTCTTCCGAGAATCAACCTCGATCAGAGATAAGATCTCTCCCGAGCGACCACCTCAACTAGAGATAAGATCTCTTCCGAGAAGTTCGGTCAGAGATAAGATCTCTCCCGATGCTAGAGATAAGATCTCTCTCGAGCGACCATTGACAATCTCAGTTAGGAAACAGGAGGAGAACCTCATCCTAACGCGAGCATCAACCTCGGCTAGAGATAAGATCTCTTCGAGCGACCACATCGGCTAGAGATAAGATCTCTCCTGAGAAGTTCGGCCAGAGATAAGATCTTTCCCGAGCGACCACCCTCGGCTAGAGATAAGATCTCTCCCGAGCGACCATCTCAGCTAGAGATAAGATCTCTCCTGAGAAGTTCGGCCAGAGATAAGATCTCTCCCGAGCGACCACCTCGGCTAGAGATAAGATCTCTTTCGAGCGACCGTTGACAATCTCAATTAAAAATAGGAGGAGAACCTCATCCTAACACGAGCATCAACCTCGGTTAGAGATAAGATCTCTCCTGAGCGACCACCTCGGCTAGAGATAAGATCTCTCTCGAGAAGCTCGATCAGAGATTAAGATCTCTCCCAAGAATTAACCTTGGCTAGAGATAAGATCTCTTCCGAGAAGCTCGGCCAGAGATAAGATCTCTTCAAGCGACCATCTCGGCTAGAGATAAGATCTCTCCCAAGAAGTTCGATCAGAGATAAGATCTCTTCCGAGAGACCACCTCAGCTAGAGATAAGATCTCCCGAGCGATCGTTGACAACCTCGATTAGGAATAGGAGGAGAACCTCATCCTAATGCGAGCATCAACCTCGGCTAGAGATAAGATCTCTTCCGAGCGACCACCTCGGCCACCTCGGCTAGAGATAAGATCTCTTCCGAACAGCTCGGCCAGAGATAAGATCTCTCCCGAGAATCAATCTCGGCCAGAGATAAGATCTCTGCCGAGCGACCCACCTCGACTAGAGATAAGATCTCTCTTCTTGAGAAGTTCGGTCAGAGATAAGATCTCTTTCGAGCATTAACCTCGGCTAGAGATAAGATCTCTCTCGAGCGATCGTTGACAACCTCGATTAGGAACAGGAGGAGAACCTCATCCTAACGCGAGCATTAACCTCAGCTAGAGATAAGATCTCTCCCGAGCGACCATTGACAACCTCAGCTAGAGATAAGATCTCTTCCAAGCGACCGTTGATAACCTCGATTAGGAACAGGAGGAGAACCTCGTCCTAATGCAAGCGACAATCTCGGCTAGAGATAAGATCTCTTCCGAGCGACCGTTGACAACCTCGGTTAGGAACAGAAGGAGAACCTCATCCTAACGCGAGCGACAACCTCAGCTAGAGATAAGATCTCTTCCGAGCGACCGTTGACAACCTCGATTAGGAACAGGAGGAGAACCTCATCCTAACGCAAGCAAAGTCGAAGTTAGGAACGGGAGAAGAACCTCATCCTAACGCGAGCGCCCGCATCAACCTCAGCCAAAAGAGATAGGGTCTCTTCCGAGCGACCGTGCCAACTTCGGCTCACCTCGACAAAAGATAGGATCTCTTCCGAGCGATTGAGACAACCTCGGCTGCAGATCAGATCTCTTTTGAGCACCTGTATCAACCACAGTAAGAGATGAAATCTCCTCCGAGCTTCGATCTGAACCAGCACGGAGCTCAGAAGAAGACTTCGACAGTCGCTTTTCCTGCACTCCCTTCCTTCGAGTCTTGAACTTGGGAGTGGGGGGAGCTAGTGTTGGGGATAAACTTCGCTTCCACCGAAGTCTAGTTCGATGCCCAGCCTAATGCAACCAGTAGCCGCAGAAGAGCTCCTGGGACGCCCAGCAGATGGATCTTAGCTGAACCCCTCTAGTCGGCCGAATTGCTTAGTGGTCGAGCTCCTCGAACTCCTAGCGTCCGAGCTCCTTCGGACTCATTCAGTCGATCGAACTGCTTAGTGACCGAGCTTCTTGGACTCCAAGCGGTCGGACTTTAATGGAATCCCCCGATGCCCGAACTCCTCAGCGGTCATCCCTCGATCGAACTTTTCAAGCAATTATCCCTTCAACCGATCGAACTTCTCTACAGTCGAACTCCTCCCGAGCTTTTTCTTCAACCAAACTCTCCTATAAGCCCGAACTCCTCTGGATGAACAACGAGATTGGACGGTATGGCCGCCACTACTGACGACGCCACTCTCTCCATAACCAGCCCTATGCGGCCCATGACCTGCCAATATGGCTGTCATCATCCGCCTGATGGTGCCTTCCTCTCCGTATCGAACTCCATGCAGCCCATGACTCGCCAGTATGGTTGTCACCATCCATCTGACAACGCCCTCCTCTCCATGCCGAACTCCATGCGGCGGTATGGCCATCACCATCAATTAAGCTCCGCCGATAAAGGACCCTCCAAATACGCTAATTCGAATCTCTCTAATCTCTAAGCTCTCCTCTTCTCCCCCAAGCTTCAGAACTTATTTCGAGCACTCCATTTCTATTGACCAGAGCTGACTTGATCGTCGGAGGATCCTGCCAGAGCCACCCCCACCGACTTCGGATGAAACTTTATTTTGTAGGTCCCGATGGTGATCTCATCGGCCTCCACTCCAGCGGACCCCGACGACGATCAGTTTTTGCGTCAACAGTCATGATGATAAAGGTAGAACTTATTAGTATTGCGCTTGCTGGGACAAGAATGCATCCTCTTCAGCCTTGGCAGTTATTCCCTGATTTCTATCAGTACTTAGATTTTTGGAGCATTAAGGGGGACGTAATTATGAAATCTTCATTGGGGAGAACCTCGGCGCGCCCTTCCATCGAGGCTTCCCTACCTCCGAGCCCGGGAGGGAGTTCGGATTCGTTTGCGCTCAGAGAAAGTCCGGGAACGCAGCCGAGCTTCACTCGACTTTCCTACCTCAACGGGCCTACCCGATCCATCAATTCGCTGCTCGCCAAGGACTTCATCGTCCTTGGTCTTGAAGGCCTCTTCAGTCCGGCCATAACCTTCAGTCCGAGCTAGCATGTCGGTAAAATTTCTGGGGTACTTTTTTTCTAGGAAGAATAGCAAATCATTCTTTTGGAGGCCACCCTTAAGAGCAGCCATGCCGACTGATTGGTTCAGATTTTGGACCTTTAATGCGGCAGCATTAAATCGGATGACATAAGTTTGGATGAATTTCTCCTCCTACTTGATGGTCATCAGGAAATCCAAACCTCACCATGGACGTCGGCTGCTGATGAAGTGGGCTGTGAACTGATGGCTCATTTGATCGAACAATAAGATGGTATTCGGCTTAAGCATTGAGTATCAGTTTCTGACGGCTTTCTTGAGGGTGGACGAAAAAGTCTGACACAAAATAGCGTCTGACGCACCATGAAGCAACATCATTATTTAGAAGGCCTTCAGATGGTCGACCGAATCGATCGTCCCATCGTAACTTTCAAACTGCAGAAGCTTGAAGCTCGGTGGGATCGGTTCCTGCATGATTTTCTATAAAAAAAGAGGGTCAGTACAAATGCCATTACCATATGAGGAGGGAGTGTGACGGAGCTCTTCGATTTGTCGACTCATTTCTAAGAGCTTTCGATCCAAAAGATCTCCACGATCGTTGATCTCCAGAATTTTCTGATGGATTGGATGTGAAGCTTCCTCCTGGGTTGAGTCGTGGTCTGAGCAAGGGCCCTCCATCCTTTGCCTTTTCTTTTCAAAGATCAAAGATCGGGTAGCCCAAGTCGGCCATTCTCAGATCGAACCATAGGGCTCCGAAGAATCCTGTACTGATCGAACTGATGCCGGGGCCTGTCGATGCATGGCCTGTATTGCCTCCGTGAGGCCACGAATTTGTTGGACCAGCAGGTTGAACTGCTCTGCATCTACTGTGACTACAGGTGGAATCTGAGTTGCCGGGGCTGAAGTGGGAGCAGATGGATCTAGATGGGATCGGGCTATGGAGGCCGTCGATCATCGAATCGAAGCTCTCCTAGGAGGTATTTTCTCTCAAAAAAGTATTCTAAAAAGAAAGAAGAGAGATCTCTAGAGAGGGAGGAGAGAGATCATCACTGAGCACTCCTTTAAAAACAAGAAAATCTCAAGAATAGAGGTGGCCCTTCTTCTAGCGTCAATTCTGTTGGTGCAGAATCTGATCGACGTCGGATCGAGCTAGAGCTGAGGGAGACAAGGTCGCCGTCGGTGACCTGCAAAATAAAGTCCCGTCCGAGGTTGGTGGTGGTGGCTCCGATTGGACCCTCTGATGATCAAATCAGCTCTTTTGACCAACAAAAATGGAGTACTTAGGAGAGAGTTCAACAGAGTTTTTAGAAAAAAAGAGGAAAGCTTAGAGAAATCGTATCTAAAGGATCCCTTTTTATAAACGGAGCCGGTAGCGGATTGATGGCGATAGCCACATCATCCGGTAGTGGGCCGCATGAAATTTGCTACGGAGAGAGATGTCATCAGACTGGTAGTGACGGCTATGTCGTCTGATCGTGGACAGCATGGTGTTCGCTATGGAGAGAGAGGTGTCGCTAGACTGATAGTGGCGGTCATGTCATCAGGTTGTAGACCACATGGGATTTATTATGGAGAGAACGATATTGTCAGATCAATAATGACAGCCATGCCATCTGGTGGAAGTATGCGTTTCAAGTCCGACTAAGTTGGAGGAGTCTGGAAGGAGTTCGGCTCCTGAAGGAATCCGACTGTAGGAACGATCCGGAAGAAAGTCGGCTCCCGAAGGAGCCCGACTGTAGGAGCTTTTCGGAAGGAGTTCGACTCCTGGAGAAGTCCGACTACAGAAGCAATCCAAAAGGAGTCTGGCTCCTAGAGAAATCCGGCTGCAGGAGCGATCTAGAAGGAGTCCGGCTCCTGGAGGAACCTGCTGCAGGAGCGATCCGGAAGGAGGTCGGCTCCTAGAGGAGTCCGATTGAGCTGGAGCGATCCGGAAGGAGGTTGGTTCCTAGAGGAGTCCGACTGTAGAAGCGATCCGAAAGGAGTTCGGCTTCCATAGGAGTCCGACTGGAGGAGAAGCTCAAAAGAAGTTCGGCTTCCATAGGCGTCCGACTGGAGGAGTGCGGAGGGAGTTCGACTCCTGTAGGAGTCCTACTGAAGAAGTGCGGAGGAAGTTCGGCTTTCGTAGGAGTCCGATTGGAGCTCGGCCATTGAAAAATTCGATCGACTGAAGGGATTCAGCTAAGATTCGATCGTTGAAGCTCTTCCGTGATCACCGGTTGCATTGAGCTAAGCATCAGACTGAACTTCAGTAGAAGCAGAATTTATCCCCAATAGCAAGTATTAAAAGAGGCATACACTTGAGAACCAAGTTGTGTATGCTAGCAAAGGGTCTGGATTCTAAGTAATACTCAAAAAATATCTCAGGATGTTCTGCATCGTTAGATTTCATCCATCGTAAAAGAGATTGCCGTATATGCGCTCAGACTCATGCATTAGAATATTAAAAATGAAGAGATTTGCAAACCCTAAGGATATTTGGACAGCCGTCCATCTTACAATCGATGATATCCAACCACATACGGTAACCTACCATACTTTTTTAATACCGCAGTGGATTTTGTCGTGCAAGCAAAATATCCATCCTATGAAATGATGCTCTTTTAATCAATCAAATTTCTCCTCGGTACTTCATGTAGCATAATCTGGATGGATGGAAGTACGAGTATGGGTATAATTTTTCCAAAATAGCCAGCGCAAGTTAGTGTCAATGTTCTTCAGCTTTTTACAAGCTTCCAAAAGCTTTGATGATTTGATTAGGTAAGAGCAATGCAACAGGAGCTACCATTTGTTAGCTTATATGCAATTAAGATTCTGCTAGCTTATATTGCAATCAAATCCTTTAGGTTTCATCAACATAATAAAGTAATCTCAACCATGGTATGGCAACATTTCCAACGCTAGATACATTCAATGATGTTGCTTTCAACATGTGACTTGAGGAGTTACCCAAATGGCAGATTAATCTTGTTACTCTATGTTGCTTCTCCCTGAACCATGTTTTGATCGTATTGATATACCTTTCTTCGGCATAACAGATTTTTTGATAAAAAAATATTTGACAATGCAAACTCTGAAATTTATGTTAGATGATGAAGCAAATTCTAGTTTATTGATTACTAAGTGCTTTGCCATAAACTTTCCAGCACATATCTAAATTCTCACCATACCATATGTGCAAATTAATCATGTCAAGCAGAAGCTTTTTTCTGTAGAGACGTTTAGCCCACCAATTGCAAGTATGACTCCTGAATTTGTGTGGAGCCCTTACCAATTATCTATATCTTATCCATGCGTGCAATGTAAAATTTCTCTATATGAGAATCTCCAATGCTATTGCTGCTATGGTGTAGATTTAACATCTAAATAAATGCCTTCTCCTATTAAAGTATGTCTAAAAAAAAGAAAGGCCTTCAAATAACAGAAAAATTAAAAAGTAAGAAAAGATAACTACTTTAGGCACCCACAAAAAAGACCTCATAAAATAGATACACCAATTGTGTGGATTCTATTTGAAATTTATCTTATGACTAGAGTGGTTTTTGTAAGGACAAATTTTATCGAAGTGATTATTGATTGGATCAAGCCTACTAGTCTAGCTATAGATCACTCCAATTGCAAATCAACATGTACAAAAATAGGTAAAAAAGAAGTATAACGAGAAAGGAGCAATATAGATGCATGCGCTGGTTCGTGATTAAATTGATCCACCGACACGGTAGGGTATTTGGTCCATGTAAAAATTTTATATTTTATAAGACTCAAGATATTTTTGAGAAAAAAATAAATAACGACAACAAGATGGAGCAGGAGTGCCAGTCTAATCCACCAATTTTTTTTTTGTTTCTAACCTCCTCCGGTAATGACTTGAAGCCAATAACTTAACATATATTAAGGAGGTTGATGCCTAGGAGCGAGGGTACCGAACCACCGAAGCCCTGGAGAAGTTTTTGGTTTCGAGTCACCTACGCGATGGTTTATACGGCGGGGGAGGGGCGGAGGCACGTTCGACCTACTGCGTCCCCAATTCCGAAACCTAGGCCTTGCATGTGCCTCCTGGCGCGGGGCTTGTGACACGTGTTGCCGGTTCTGTCCGGTAGCGCGCCGCACGTGTATGACCAGGGGCTTCATCTTGGACACGTGGTCCAATGGAGGGGAGGGATACACATGGAGTGCACCTAATACCCATGTGCCCGCCCGCACAAAGGACAAAACGCGCGGAACGCCGCTGGGCCCACCTCATGATTACGACGTTTTTTTTTTTTTTTTTTTCAGACCATTATATTCCCGTGCCCTCCGAAAAACTAAAAGGCACCTGAATGAAAACTCCACGAAACGACCCAAGTAGAATCCCCGCATCCTATTTGTTTCTTTCTTAATTTTTTTAGGTAATAAAATCCTGGTACCAAAATATTATGAAGAATATCACTTGCCACAAAGACGAAAATGATATATAAAATTAGCACTTGTCATATAGAAAAAATTCACATATAATGGTTCTTGTATCATCATCATGTAATTTTGTAATTTTTTTTATATGTATACATATTTTTAAATATTGTATACTCTACATTAGATTATATTTTTGGTAACATAGACTAATAATGAATATTTAGGCAATTCTATATGGCAAAAAATTATAATTTAAATATTAAATATAAAAAATTTACTTGCTTTTATATCATGATATTTTAAATATACTATTATTTTGTAATGGAATGTTTGAAAATAAGAACATCAAGTAACAATAAGATGTATCTGGGATCCGATTAGTATTTGAACATAAAAATATATTTATTTTATAGATAAAATATATTTTAAAAAATATTCTATCACCACCTTTGATTCTCTTTGTTGGGATATTTAATATGTAAGACATTAAATATTATAGACTATCAAAATTATCATAATAAATATGATTGCAAAGAAAAGTATTTTAAAGTCAAAACATAGGATCACGCATAAGCCATTTGATTATTCCTAGTATCTAGCAATAAATTTTTTGGCTCATATAATTGAGTTACTCTGTCCTTTACCCGCAAAGTCAATTTCCCTAATCAATTGGTCCGAATTCCTGCGAGTTAAGTATGGTTGTTGGTATTCTTTTGGGTGTTCACGGTATTATTCTTGTTGTGTCAGCGTTTGGATGTCATGTATCAAATTATTAGAGCCTTGGCATCGGATAGATTCCTAGTTCCAAAATATATATATATATATATATATATATATATATATATAGTGTGAGGACCTCAAGAAGGATAGTGCCTCCGCGTGCCAGGGCATACGTGGCGTGCATAATAAAGCGAAGAAACCGTGTTTGTCTGTACGTTATAACATATAATATTCTGAAAGTTTGTTTGGATAGGGATGTGCCTTTTGTTGTCCCCCTCGGGGCTAATATTTTTCCGGGAGGCACATGATTAGGTCGACCGGTAAAGCCGTTGGGGTGTGCGGGAGGGGTTTAAACCCTAATAAAACTTAGGCCCGAGGGAAAGGGGAGCCAACGGTCACCTCTTTTGCGGACCAAAGCTCCGCCTCTCCGCGGGCGCGTCCCGCGTACCGAAGGGGCGTGGTGGGCCCCCGGCCTTCACGTAATTTGACGATGGCGACCCGATGGCACGACCCTCCTCCCAAAAGGGGCGATCATAGCCCCGGACAGGACCAATCGATTAGGGTTTTTCCTTTGACTTCCTGTTCTCTTAGATACCCCTATATATATTTATCACGATTTTTTTAAACCATTAAAAGGAGTAATATTGATTCAAAAATTGATTCCGTTTGTTATATTGCTTGGGATTGAAGGGCCATGTGCTTAAGCATGTAGGTTATCCATAGCATTCTTTTTTCAAAGATCCCGACCGACTAACCTCTACATTTCTACGTTACATCCAATGGATGATATTATTGAACCAAGTGCATGATGATAGGATGGTATCATGTCTTAAAATATCTCGCAGTAACGTCTCTATAGCCTTGTGGCGGGGGTGGTAATCCGTTGAATTTCGAAAACATCCACTAAATTGAATTCATAAATATAAAATCTGAAAAGGAAATGACACACCTTAAATTTAAATTTAATAATTCTAATTATATATATATATATTTTCATATGCCAAAATAAGTGCATTCAAACTAAATTAAGAAATTCACTATAGTTGATAACAATACGAAAGTAACCTGTCCCTGTCAAATGATCTCACTTGTTTCCTTCAATAAGGATATCAACGATTTTGTAGCAAGGAGTTAATTTAATTATATGAGACTAGATCCTGCATGCAGAGGACATGACCTAAACTGTAGCCATTTTGTTGCAACCTTTTCCATCAATTTGTTGGGGCCCATAATCACATGCTAGAACAGTAGTTTGCCATGTCGTACTCTTTGTAATTCGATATTTATCTTCTTCGCCCCCCTTCAAGAAAAACAATTCTACAACTGACATAGCCGAATGCTCTCTTCTAGTATTCATAGTAGATACAAATTTCATATTTTCCATTAACATGACCTCTTAGCCATGTTTTTTATACGCTCTCAAAGCTTCTTGCAGCTAGATAAAACGGTGACACAACATAGAACACCATGATGGCTTTTGCTTTCTTTAGAAAAAAATATTGGATCGCAGGAAGAAACAGAACCGCAAATTTTTATATTTTATATATATATATATATATATATAGCTTCCCCTTCCCATGCTAAACTTGTAACATAGACCTGTACACATTTAATGTAATATAGATCCAATAGGATCGTCCTCCGGTGCCATCGCTGGCCGAGGGTATATAGGACCACTTGGGTCATTAAGGTGGAGGGCCAAAGGAATTCCAATAATTAAAGAGGGGAGTAAGAGATCACTTTAGGGGGGAGCTAAAAGATGGCAAGATCCAATGTACAAGACCCCCCGGATTTTCATGTCTCATGACGTTTGTCCGCTTCCCACCGGAAAGAGATCCCTCCCTCCCCCCTTCTCAGCTTTATACAAGCAATTTTATATCATTTCACAACCCAAAGCAAGCCAAGACAAATAAACTACACATCGATGCATGTCTTATGAGTGCACCAGCCGCTTGCTTCCAATAAACAAACCATGCACCAAAATATTCTGGCCGGTTCCCTCCGCCGCGACTTTAATTTGGGCGAGCGACACCAACCGAGGCAGCAGTGACTTGGTGTGAAACCCCACCGCATCCCCGCGGTGCCCTTCCCCATGCCTCTTGTCAGGTTTCATCTGGCTTTTTCCTCCCTCCGGGATAAAACTCATTATATACACCGTCTTGTATACTAACAACAACAACCACGACAGCTATTTTTATATCGACTTCCTTCTAGACTGACATTTTTTACGTTCCGGTTTGTCCAAGAAGACCATAGAAAATAAAAGGGGGCCAACGTATAGGTCAACTCTAGGTCGATCGAGCTTCTTTAAATTTTATAAGAGGAATAAAAGCGAAGAAAATTTCTTAATCATACCTTATATGATGGAGCTCTTCTTTTGAGCCACGTATGGCTATTGGAAGATGAATAATGCTTGAAACTCGACGGCCAATTATGTAGCAGAGCATTTGGATGAAGTCAGTTTAGGTGAATCATTCTTTTTTTTTTTTACTATATTTTATTTTCTGATTTTATCAGATATATTCCTATCAAATTAAAATAATTCTTTCGCCCCGTGAAATAAAAAATTATGTGAACAAATATTACTATTTGGATGCAAGCAACCCCTATTGACGTGGACTTTGCTTTGTTATGTATAGTCACTTGATCACCCTTATCTTCGTAGAGTCGTTAGCTTGGTCACATGTTATGGGCTTAGTCTATAGCGTTAACAGTTTCTAGACAAGCACCAAGGTTGGTCCATTCACATAAAAGCCTAATTTGCCGTCATGCGTTTGGAAATAAAAACCTTGACCGGTACCGGTTTAGAAATAGAGTCACAGATTTTGATCTAAAATAATTATGCGTGTGAATTTTCCAACTTTATGGTAAAAAATGGTATCATTAATCAGTGTGCATTCAATGTAAGCAATAATTGATGTATTGCCCAAATATGTAGCGCTGGTTAATATCTTCAGATGTTCAAATTTTAAATTTGATTCAATGGTACACCTTGCTCTATATGGTAGGTAATTATCAGATACTCCTTACAGTATAATTGGCATATATAAAAAGGTTTGATAGATATACTTCCATGGAAATGCTTTACTTCCCACCACTGGTGGGCATGCGAATTTAACATGCCTGCTAAATTGAAATAGATGGACCGTTGGTTCTTTGCCTGATGATCATGTTCAATTCACAGGCCTATTGCAAATTTTAGACCATCCTATTCCTTATGCTCGATCTTATGGCTGATACCATTAAAAACATCTAAAATACACTGGAAGGACCTCTACACTATCGCATGATTTGATCTATGCACCGTGAGAGCCCAAATCATTGACATCAAAGCATCCGATGACATTTGATGAGACGCAATGGTGCACAAACAAATTGTACATCCTTTTGCCACGGATTAACAAAACGCAATATGCGTTTTTTTTTTAATAAACATTTTTGTCTCTTTGAGACTGTAAAATTAGTAAATCCCATCCTATCAAGGATTTTATTGAGGGTAAGAGCGCTAGTGGCATGGAGTCCACCATTTGAGGGCCATCCATGGATCATAGAGAATGAAATAAGGTTTTTAAGCCCATTCAAATCCGAAAATTGCTTCCCACGCCTCCAGGGAAAAGAAACAAAAGAAAGAAAATATCTTTCATAAGGCAAGTAGTTCGCGTTAAATTTATTCAATAGAGTATTGACAAAGGGAGAGAGAGATAGAGACCCGAGAGAGAGAGAGGTCATGGGATGGGAGGGACAGGGGCCCTCAAAGGACGGAGAGGATTCCTGGACTAATTTCTATAAAGAGGGGTATGATTTGGCAAGTTTCCATAGAGAAAAATTCCACATTCCTTTTATCTCTTCCATTTCAAAACGGTACCAGGCACCCCCCACCCCTCCATTTTGCTTAACTACTGGCTTCTTCCGGAGCCAAACCCCTCTCTCTCTCTCTCTCTCTCTCTATATATATATATATATATATATATATATATATATATAACCAACAAAGCAAAGGTCCCATAGACTAGAGAGAAGAGAAGAAGAGGAGGAAGGAACGTCGTCTCTTGTGATATGGGTGTAGATCCGTGGGCTCTCGCCGAGGTCACCGTGGACTCCTTGCCCTCCCTTTGGACTTCCCACCATGAGGTCTATCTCTCGTTCTAAGATTGGTTTTGGATTTTGTTCTTTTAGTTTTGGTTGCTAATATATTTTAGTTTGGATTTTGTTCTAACGGTTTTGAATTCTAGTTGTAAGTTAGATTAGTGTTTATGAGGTCTTGGCTTATCGTTGCTGGAACGGTCGGCTGGTCGGACCGGTCAAGCGGTAGGACCGAAGTGGCCGTCGGCCGAGTGGTCCTCCGATCGGGTCTTGGAACGTGGAACAGCGGTGGCGGCCAATAGAAAGCTGCCATGCTTCTGAGTTTCGGTGTTTGGTCTCCGGACTCTCCGGGATTTGAACGCTGTTTCGAGTTACGGAATGATCAGCTGATCCGGACGGCGCGGCACCGGAACGGAGTTTAGGAGCGGTGGGAAACTTGAGCACGTTTCTTTCATTTTTGGGTGTTTGAGCTGGATTTGGAAAGCGAACGCGTTCATGGATATGATTTTTTTTTTTTTTCTTTTTTTCTGTTGAAGATTTTTTTCTTTAGTGTTTTCGTTGCTTTTAATTTCTTTTTTTTTTTGGGACAAAAATCTAGTCTTAGGTCTAATGTCTCTAAGACAATTAATAATTTCTTATTTTTGTTTCTTGGTTGGTGCCCTTTTGAGGGGTTTCAAAATTATAGGCATTGTTTTTGTTGCTTCTCACGTATTTCATGTTTGGCAAGCGGGTAATGTTGACTCTCGTCACGAGCATCATATATCTATTAGTATGGGGATTGGTTTTTTGGTTTTTTGGGTTCCCTGCAAAGACTCTTTTGATCATATTATTGTACTCATAGATTCTGAGCGACAAGAGTTCTATGAAACTTTGTAGTAATTTCCCAAAATCGAGTTCGTTTTGGGTGATTAACTGTGTTGCAATAAAAAGGGAAGAGCGAGTGATTATGTTAGAAAGTTTGAATTAGAGTGTTGGTGTAACTCTTTTTTCTAAATTCTCAAAGGACATACAGAAGAAATTTGTTATGCCATCAAAGGACATACCGTTTACCAATTAATAGGTATTCGGCGCATTTATATCCAGTTATTAATAAATAAATCTTAATGAACAAGTTAATGATTCAATCTCCTCTCAAAAAAATAGTTAATGATTTAATCTTTTCTGATATGTAGTAATCTTTTCTTATTTAAGGAACATCTCATGCAAATTTACTTGAGGTATGGTTGGATATCATGTGTCCCCTCTTATGATTCATCTCTTCTACGACTCCAGTTGGATCATACATCTATAACTCCATTCTATATTTTTCAATTAGATCATATGGAGTATATAAGTGTCTTCTGAATTCTAGTATAAATCCGTGGGATTACTCGTTTCTATGTATCAGTTCGGTTTGTTGAAAGTTTTTGTTTGTTTGCTTCAACAGAGTGTAGAGGAGTTGAATCATAAGCTTCTCTGTGCGACCTTGGAACTCGAAGCGCTCAGAAATGGCGTCAAGGAGGAAAGGAGGAAGAGTGAGGAAAATATCAATCAGCTAATCCAAATTCTGAAGGTAACCACCCAGGAAAGAGATGAAGCCAGGGAACAACTGCGGGTCTTGCTCAACAAAATTGCGCAACCTCACTCAGCTGAGCTTGTTCCTCTCCTTTCTTACCTCCAACCTGATAGTCCACAGATTTGGCAGGCAAGAGGCAATTCCAGCGTGACAGAATCTGAAAGCCTATCCGACACTCCAAACCAGCACTCCTATGGATGCTCTCCTGTCGAGTCCTTCTTTGAAACAGTTACTTCTCCAGAGCTGACAAGCTTGAATGGAGCCGATTCCTGCAACATTGGACCCCGACAGCAACCCCGCTTTCTCGAAAATAATCACTCTTCTTCGATGGTAATCTCTCATGGCACTGCTAAGTATGATCGCGGTGATGCTATAATTGACAGCATCGCTGCGAAGAAGCCATTGCCAGAGAAAGGAAAGCTGTTGGAAACTGTGCTGAAGATAGGTCCGGTACTGGAGACTCTTATGGTGGCTGGCCCCCTTCCTCAATGGCGCAATCCTCCTCCACTGCAGCCATTTCAGATTCCTCCTGTGACGGTCAAAGCTCGCAATGCTCAACTGCTCAACGGAGCTGCTATTTTGAATTCTAATCATTCGATTCAGAGTTCTCCAGATGAGAAATCTAATGGCTTGTCTCAGGTGCATGCTGCGACGATGTTGAATTTTTCCAGTACAGTGAGCCTGTGTGTCAGGAACAGACCTATGACATTGGCTTGTGTTAGCAGCCACCAGGGCTTTGAGGCGAAGCGGCAGAGGATTCAATAAACTGCTGGTAAATGATGAGAGGGAAATGTCTTGGTTTAGATAGATGTTCCAGAAGACATGCTCTGCTTTTCTTTTTTCCCACTTTCTAGGAACTACTAATCTTTATTAAGAATATAAAACATGTTTATGATGTACATGGCATGAGCTTTTTCTTTTTTCTTCTTCTTTTTTTTTCCTGTCTATCAATGCTAATGTTCCGTTGTGAAATAATCTTTTTCATATTAGATTCACTGCTTGATTTGTCTCTTTTTCATATTAGATTCACTGCTTGATTTGTCTCTTCATCTTCATCTTAAACACCCGTTGTGAAATAATCTTTTTCATATTAGATTCACTGCTTGATTTGTCTCTTTTTCATATTAGATTCACTGCTTGATTTGTCTCTTCATCTTCATCTTAAACACATACATACATACATACATACATACATACATACATTCATATTAGATTCACTGCTTGATTTGTCTCTTCATCTTCATCTTAAACACACACACACACATACATGCATGCATATATATATATATATATATATAATGTATGCATTAATTAGTGGCTGATACCATACCTGCTTTAACTTTGAAACAGTATATATCCTTGATTATGGTAGGATTGGGGTCATTAAAATTGTTTTTAGTTTTTTTCAAATGATATATTAGCATTAGTTATCACACGCAAGTTCCTGACTGCATCTGTGAAAAGTTTCCTAGTGTCAGACAGAACCAGAGAACAGCTTTATTTCATGGTAGTTTGTATGATTCTATCCACAAGTAAAAGCTTTACATAAACTGCAGTAAAAGCACATGCAGAAGTATAAGGAAAAATACAGTCAGATCAGTGCTTTATAGCTTGTCACCGATCTGTAGTATAATGTGTAGGATCTCGTTCAGCACTGCTGTATCACCCTTGGATATAAAAAATTCTCCACCGCTTGAGGCTACATTAAAATCCGACATCGTTAACAATCCTGAAATCCTTATGATCAATAAATATGCTATCCATTCCGGGGAATCCAGCGTGCCGTTTCATGCGGTAACTGCAGTTCTGTTCCTACTTCTAAGAGCTGCCCTTTAGGGACATGATGCAGTAGAGAGTTCTGTGCCTCACTAGATTCCCTCAAGAAGATATGATGCTGATTCAACGACACATTTGAACATGCATATCTGCAGAAAAGAAGTTTAAGTAAATAACTGGAAACTCAAATGCAAGTTTGTGGAGAAATTTGTAAAACATGACAACACCCGGAGTGAGCCTACAATTGACGTTCATTCCAGCAGGCAGTTATGACCATGTTCATGCATCATCTGAAACACTTGTTAACAACCGGAGATAAACAAGATTCATGTTATTTTATAATTTGATATAGTTTTTTCTTTTTTTAATGAAAATAATTTGATGTAGTCGTTAAGTGAGATTGTCAGCAGGAAACAAATATTAGTTGAAGCTTCATAAATATGGAATGCCCAAATTATAGTAATTAGCTTAGTTAGGAAAAAGAAACAAAAGACTGAGTGAATGTTTACACAGAAGTAGACAGGCAATTCTTGTTACATCAAATAGGATGCAACTAAGAAAAAGAAATATAGCACGAAAGTTTGCTAAACTGATTGGTTTTAAAAGAATACTGTTTCTCCATTTCTCCTATTTATATATCATGAATATCAGAAATATGTAAATTGATTGAAACTGACAAGATCAGACATTAACCACCATATCATTCTACTCTACTGAAAGCCATTAGTTTGAGATAGTTTACTGTCTGGAAGAAGTTAACCAGCACAACTCTGAAAAAGAAACAGCTAAAACATCTCACTTACCATTAAGGGCGCAACTTACATACAGGCTGCAAAATTCAGTATCAAAAGTATGAATCATGAACACCAATTACTCCAACCAAGGCTGACAATGTTGGATCGTTTTGTCTTACAACAACTTCTTGGCTTCCACCCAACATAAAAATGACAATAATTCTATAATCCTTTCTTATCATTACTCTTACACCATAAGCACACAAAGTTGCAGACATCCAGCAGCAAAACAAGGGAGAAAAAAAGGCCCATGATTAAATAGCTTCAACTTCATTAGCTTGGAGATTTATTACAAAAACACATGCATGATGTGCACAAGTGAAGAAAGAAAAACCAAACTTGACAAAACAGAAGACATACATAATGTTTTAACTAAACAAATAGAGCTAAAGATTAAACTTACTTCTGATCCTCGAAGAAGTTACAATCACCAGACAAAGGTGGAATGTCAAACTTCATGCCATGCTTGCCGATGGGTTTCCAGTCTCCTCAACAACCATTGACATTATTCTCTATCAAGTCATGATGCAAGGCTGCTAAGCATAGAAGTAAACACTCAATAGAAATTTGCATAGCTGAAACAACAGATGGTTCAATTGGCACACTATTCAGACTTTAAGATACCTGAGTATTGGACTTTAAACAAAATCTCCATGATAATTTATTAAGACCATGTTTACCTTCTTGTAGGTATCCAAGCCACTGGAGTAGTGTATTGTTAAAATAACTTAAGTTACAGGTCCTTGTTACTCCAACAAACAATATCTCCAAGTTGTTCATTGATAGGTTATACATGAGCAGAGATAATTTCTTTTTTTAAAAAAATTGTTTGATCCATAAAGAAGCTCAGAGATTATGAGATCTAAATGATAGATTTAAGCATTAGCTAAAGCAAGATGTCAAATGTGGTGGCCAATTAAATTTTAATATATAAATATTCTAACCTATGCAATCCTGGGGACTTGTCTAGATTTATCCTTCTAGAAGCCTACACTTAAACATCATCCATGCATTTAAAGTTTTCTAAGTAATGGACTGTGACTCTTGGTTCCTCCATTATTGCCAATAGTTGCTTCAGATAAAGTGACATTCAGTTAAATATATTTTTTTCCCATGCATGTACCTCCATCTTCTTTTAATGGATGGAGGATGAGTCTAGGGAACCGATGAATAGAATTGGTTTTTTTGGCATAGTATTTCCTTGTACCCGTGAAAGCTTTCCTACCAAGTTCTGACAACCAAGGATAGCACAACCAAGGTGGTGGTGGCCCTAAGCATAAGGAAGCATCCCATCAGGTGAATCACTATTACAATTTCTCAAGAAACATTTTTTATCAGTTGGTTCCACATATTCTTGTGACTAGGATATCCTTGAATATCACATCCTGGATCCTTGGTGACTTCACCTAAGTTTCTTTGCTCCACGAAGCTTCTTTTATATGCAGTTCTACTTACAAGTCATTTGAAGTATCTTTCATTTTACCGGCACATAATGATATTTGAACCAAATTAAAAGGAGATTTCCCATACTTTGAGTCGCAATGAATCAGCCCTTTCAGTGAGCAAGTAATTGTATGCATATGTGTGGGCCATGCAGGTCTTTTCAGTGAACAGGTTTGTGTCCTTAGGTGTTAGACAAACAATGCAGGTGGATTAAATGCAATCAGTGCAGTAGCATCATCCCACCATCTCTAGCTGAACCAATGATATCATGAATGCCATAATTTGGGTGTATGATGTGGGGTCATTGTGATTCAGAAAGGAGTAGCATCTACCTGCCTCCTTGCACGTCACATGTTCAGGCTTTGACTGATTTAGTCTGGAGGCAGAAATATGATGCATTAACCCCATCATGCGTAACTCCTCATGAGAGGGAGAGGATAAAAAAGAAGACACTTGAAGGAATGAAATGGGCTCTGCTAATATTCTTTTTCATATGTTCATACCTACACCTCATGGATTATGAACCTTTAGAACTAACAATTTGCACATATAACATCAGAAGAATACATGCGCACAGCACAATACACTTTATGCTCATAAGATAAAACATGGGTCATCCTTCTCATTAATCTTCATAATTGAGGAACAAGAATTTTTGCTAATGTTGACATTATCCACAGTTGTCCTTACTGTTTTTTATGTCCAAGTACTTTATCCAGTTAAATGTGAACCACCTGTTCAACTTAATGTCACACTAAACCTAGAAAAAAGCAATGGATGATTTTAGAAACAGACAGCATGGAAGTTCATAAGAAATACTGCTGTGTTGGAATCATTCATAGGCTTGTTTCATGGCAAGGAAAACTAACAAGGAGAATTCATCAACCATCTATAAGCAATTTTAGCAGTAACAGGAGTGGCGAAACCAAACTTACCCCTATGGGCTACCTATCTTCCCCTTGGATCGATCAACTGTGAGAATACTCTACTTGTCACCCCATCAGTTGCATCACTGACAACACTGAAGTTATCGTGCTCTCTAGTCTCTATTTGCGGAATCCATTCTGGGAGGTCCTGGATGCCATTTGTGCTGCTCCCCTCCCCAATTACTCTTGTGAAAGACTCCTGCAGTTGCAGGGCATATTCCAAGTTCCATAAAACATCTCCCATTGATGGTCTCTCAGCCCCATGCTCTGCCAAACACTTTTCTGCTGTTTCGCCAAACTTTCGCAGAGAATCAAGACTAATGGTGCCCACAAGATGCGGATCAATTATCTGCTCTAACTGACCCCGCTTTTGCCAGTTTGTTGCCCACTCCACTATGTTAACCTGATCCCTTGGGAGTGCTGGGTTGATTGCAGGCCTAGCACACAAAACCTCCATCAGAACAACTCCAAAAGAGTACACATCTGATTTTTCTGTAAGCCGCTGCCTTCTGAAGTACTCTGGATCAAGATAGCCAAAGCTTCCTTTCACTGCTGTACTCACATGGGTCTGCTCAAGAGTTGGCCCGGACTTGGACAAACCAAAATCAGCAACCTTAGCACTTAGATTCTCATCGAGGAGAATGTTAGTTGTCTTGACGTCTCTGTGGATAATAGTTTCAGCGGCCCCAGTATGGAGGTAATGCAAACCTTTAGCAGCTCCTATGCAGATCTCAAGCCTCTGCTTCCATGAGAGGGCTGGAAGATCAGAGCCATACAGATGCTTACGGAGGGGACCCCCAGCCATGTATTCATAGACAAGCACCATCTCATTGGCTTCATGACAATAGCCTATTAGAGAAACCAAGTGGCGGTGGCGCAGCTTGGATAACATCTCTATCTCCGTCCTAAACTCTGCCAATCCTTGCTGGGATTGGGGGTTCCCCCGTTTCACCGCCACCACGATGCCATTATCCAACACCCCTTTGTACACCTTTCCGAAGCCACCCACGCCTATAACCAAGCTCTCATCGAAGTTTTTAGTCACTTGCTGTATTTCTGAGAAGGCTAGTAACTGGCCTAAACCCTGAGAAGGCCTCGATGAAGCATAACTACCAGCAGAAACCTTTGTTTCCGAGTTGCCTGTGTGAGTATGAAGAGCCACAGGGGAAGGCAACCGGGCCACAGCAGGCTTCTTCGCCTTCTCTCGACGCCCAAAGTACAACAAGAACGCGGCAATAACCAAACCCAGCAGTGTTACACCTCCCAAACAAGATGGAATGACAAGTATCACCCTCTTTTTCTTCTTTCTCTCCTCAACAGCGATCAATTGTGCACTACGAGATGCATCGAAAGCATTCTCCGAATGAATAAATTTCCAAATCTCGACTCCATTAAGAATTGCATTAGGTGGGGAATTAGTAACCTGGGAAGGGCCTATTTGGACCATAATTTTATCCGACTCCATGCCAACATTCACAACGAAATCGACAAAGTAAGCAGTCGATAACTCTGTCTTGCTTGTGATATCAAACAAGCTCAAAGCAGACTGGTTATTGATATAGACATCGAATAGCATACTGTGCAGTGCTTCATTCAAAAAATCACAGAAATGTAGCCGGACCAGATAACTAAAATGCGAATCAACTTTAAACGACCAGGAGATATTAAACTTCTGGTTACCGACATTAGCATCCGCCATTTCTTGCGCGGTCGCATAGACCAAATTTGGCGCCACATAGACAGGAACTCCGGCGGGGTATCTGATGGAAGCTGGGTTGGTGGAGACGGTGTGCGCCGAAGCCGAATTGATCAAGAACTGCCGATCAGTCCCCCAAACCCTCCACAAGCTGTCATTTCTTGGACCCAGACTCCGACCGCCGACATTAATTCTATGAACGATCTCAAAGGCGACATCAGAAGATATCTTGACGCTTGTTCCCGGAGGAACAGGGGATGCGATGGAGGGAATCACTCCGTCAGGCATCGATATGACCTCGATTGCATTGATGAAAGCAATCGAGCCATGGGATGGAGCGAACACCACAGTTAGTGGATTCGAACTCGATCCCGCTTCGATGATAAATTCCTTCAAGAGAACGGAAGAGCTGGCGCTCGATTTCGGATAAGAAAAGGTGTGAAAGAGGGTGAATCCATCGGCGGCGACAGAAAAATCTGCGGATTTTAGGTCGCCCAGAGAAGTACGGAGCGGACGAAAATGCAACCTCAAGAAATGTCCGCCCGTTCGGCCAATGCTGAATCCATACTCGGACTTTTGGGTAAAAAGTCGAGCGCTTCCGTGGAGATCGGAGGAGTTGGTGACGACGACGTTGCGGGAAACGGGGGATAGAGTGAAGGAAGAGCGGTCACCTGAGTCGTCGGGAAGAAAAGCTCGGCCGTCGTCGGAAGTAACGGTGGAAGCCCCGCCGCAGTTGATGAAGAAGTTGTCTTTGGGCTCGAAGGCTGCGGCGAGGGGTTCAGAAAAGATAACGGTATGAAGGAGGAGGGGGAGTAGGAGGAGGGGAGCGAGGGAGAGGGTTGTGGTGGTGTCCATGGATGGGGGGTTTGAGCAAGATAGAGTTAGGAATTGGAAGGATTTAATGGAGTAGATGGGGATCGTGTAAACTTTGGGCTGTGCTCTTACTTTGTGGGGAAGGGTGAAGGAGAGTGGTGGGGAGGTGCGAGCTGTGGGGAGTGGTGGCGGTGGTGCAGGCGTTTTAAGAGCCTTGGCTCCATTTCCGAGAGATGCAGAGGAGGGAGTGAGAGCTCATCGATGCGTATGTCCTTTTAATATAACCTTGGCAAGTGGTGGGGGCGGTGCCTGCAACATGGGTTTAGCATCAATGCTAGACGAATACGAGTATTCCATCTTATCTTTAAAAAAAAAATAAATCTATATATATATATATATATTTATTTGTTTATTTATTTGTGAGCGCATTGCGGTCTATTCCCAAGTTTAGTCTCAGGACTTTGGACTTGAATGCAGTGCCTAAAAAATAAAAAAAAACACCATTGTTGAATAAATAATGACCATCGACTCATTCTTGTGAATTATGTTGGGCATATAAATTATTCTTAATATGTTTCATTTTTCACATAATTCTTTCTAAGGTTAATGATGCTTTGTGAGTTTTAGTTTTCAATTAGATATAAGATGCATTAGTTTACAATTGAAGCCAAAATTAAAATTATAATCAGGATGGTCATTGATACATCCTAAAATGAATTATCCCTCTATGGCGCTAGCTATCTTATAGTAGTCTGATACGTATCCTCAACAATGAATGATAGAGTATCTATCTGGTTTTTACCATGTAAACTTCTACAACTATGCCATGAAGGACTTCAAAATCTTTCATCCGTTAAATAACAAGCAGCTAGCCATCTTGCTATCTCACTTCTTTCTTTATTAGATGAGATCCATAATCTTAACAAACTCTAAGATATATGTAGTCGTTATTCTTTAATATCGGAGCACATCCTCACAATCTCTGCTCTTTGGCTATAGCATATGTTCCAAAAAATAATAGGTATCCATCTTTGTATATAAAACCCAACTCTTCGAAACCCTCTAGACAAAAAAGAGAGAGAGATAAACTCTTACTTCACATATCTTCTCTCTGATATCGATTCCATATTCTTTTCATAAAACTCTAAGCATTCCTAACTTTATCTCTGAACTTCATCTTTCACATGACATCTTTAGGCTTGTATTTTTCATTCTCTTATTTAAATTCACCCCACTTCATACTCAACTTATCTACCAAATTCTCTAGAAGAGCTCGAACCTCTTTTATTTATTTTTACAAGAGACTAACTTAGATATAAAAGGATCTATCGTCGAGGAATCTTCTAAGCATAAGAACTTTCTTATCTTTATTGATTTTATAGAATCTTCTTCTTAAGCCATCCTATAATCATTTCTCTCTCTCCTCATAATTCCAGCTCAACAGTGTAAACCAAATCAGCTTTCCTGCGGCAATAGCCATATTTGTAATATATATTTGGTTCACTATCGAAATTAAAATTAAAATAAATTTTAAATATAAAATTAAAATTAAAATAAATTTTAAATATTAAAAAATAAAAATTAAATTTTTAATAATTAAAATATTTTTATTTCTTATTAAGACCGGAATTGAAATAAAATATTTTCCAACAAGAGCCAATAACTCCGTTTTTAAGCCAAGCTCAGCTAACCAAATATGTCTACAGTTTTTTTTTTTTTATCATGAAAAAGCCAATGAAGTTACTTAACAAGAAGAGGGGCCATTGGAGTTACTATCAAATAAATAAATAAGACAAAGCCCAACGAAGACTTGTTCGTGAGGTTTGTCCACACTAGATCGAGACGGTACCGATGGGTCACATGCGTGTCCTTGTACTGTGGCAAGCACTGCCCTGCAAATTATTGAAAATAATCGTTACTGCAGTTCAAAATGAAAAACAAATAAATCGATGGCATGTTTTATTTTTCTTTCAATATTAACACGTGGGTCTCCACGGGCACCTTCTTTTAGACGTACTTCTCTTTTAACACAGATGGCGTGTTATTTGTAAGTCTTGATCTCTTTATGAATTATTTTATGAGATAGATCTAGCATGCACAATTAGTACTTGATGCAAACTCGGTGCAAGTATTGCACGTGAAGGAGCACTTGATGGTCATTCTAGATCTCAATCCACAATAAAGGAATGGATACTCTTAATTTGCATCAAGTGCTTAATGTGGATCCCTTGCTAAACATTGGAACATTGATTTAAGAAATTTCAAGTGGGTAGATTGAGTTCATTCATTCATCTCATTTATATAGAATTATATGATGATGCTACAATTGCTTTAAAAAATGTTATATGAGGCATCACAGTTCTTCAAGGATCATAGGATCCTGGGCCTTTAAACATCCTTACTTTCTACTACTGCAATCTTATTTGGAGTATATTAATCTAGATAGTATTCTTATGGATCTATTCAAATCTAATTATAAGTATCCTAAATCTTTCTATGGATCCATTCAAATCTAATCATGGGTACCATATCTATCTGATCGCAAATGCCATAATCAATTCATGATTAACTCAAATGGATAAGTGCTATAATGTCCAATGCTTAACATAGCTCGTAAGCTAGATTTATTTTAATACTATTTATAATAATATAAGATCTCATCCAAAAATGACAGTCAATAAATACTTAATTTTTGAGTTTCTCCTGACATACAACTAAATGCATATCTACACAGATCTCACGCAACTCGTAACATATTCAAGTAGTTGGCTAGAAAATATTTTTTGAATTCTTTTTGATACAAGTCTGCATGTATTTCACACAATAACAAGGCATTGGAACCTTCTTGATTATAAATCTTTGAAAAATAGGCATTGCTGTTCTGTTTAATAAATTTCGTCTGCACACTAGCTTAAGCAAAGAAATTTGTAGATTTTCTCAAAGACGGGCTCAGGTAGCTGGCACCTGTTTGATAAAAAAGGTAGCTTACAACCACAGTTGTTGCAGATGCGGGATGGATGGTTATCCAACACGAATTGTGCAATTCTTCGAGTCACAAGCTGCATGCCATTTGGATCCTAAACTAAACCTGAATACATGGATCAGTGAAGATCTCCAGTAAGGGGCGGTGGGAATTGTGCAACTTGTTTGACTAAATTCACCAGAAGTACCTGCCACCTTATCAGCTTTATGATCCGCCGCTAAAATGAAAGACCGCAGTCAACTCTATAGTATGCGTAACAAAAAGGAAACTGTGTCGGAGGACTCAGAGCACGCCCAACGGCATGATGTCAGTCGAAGATCTGATAGCACACCGCCAGCTCGTTTGAAAGAGTATACTTTGGGACGAAGGATTCTTCTTCACTCATTTTTTTTAGCTTCGTCTGATCTCACACTCATTACATGCCTCTCTTCCTTTTTTCTTTTTCTTTTTCTTTTTTATTTTTAATCTCCATCATGCTTCCAAGGCATAGACTTTAAAGAGCTGATGGAGGTAGTCAATTATACAGCTCATCTTTTAAAACAGCAAAAAAGAAAAAGTAAAAAAGTGATTAGATGGTTAATTCTAGCTAAGCTAGAGCGTTTGGTGATGTTAATCATCAATGTTCATTAGCCTTTGCGAAGGCAGAATGCTCATGTTCTAAGATTCTGTTGGATGTAATTAAGTTCTGGTCTATGATTTGAATCCACAGCTTCAGTGCTGAAACCAACTCCAAAAATGAGAGTTAATTCGAGTTCTCAATTGATCTAAGGAAGCAAAAGGTTGAGAATTAGGGTAAGGCTACCCGACAAAGTAGAAACAAGAGCTATACATCGCATGGGAAAGGTTGTTTAAACTTAAATTTTCAAAGCTACAGATACACCCCTGATGATACCAATGAGTCGGAATAGTGAAATATATATGTATAGTGGTAGGTTGCAAAGGTGGCCTAGTATTTCTCTTGCTTGGTATTTTTGACCATGACCAACACCAATCATGGTGAGTAGGATTTTCTCCCAAGATCACCTCCTTCTCCAACACCCTCATCGCCTTGCAGTCTCACCGAAATTGCAGTGCTTATAAATTTCTTAACTTCTCTCGTATTGTTTTAATTGACCAAGATTTTTTCTTGATGTAAACATTTAAAAAGTTGTTCCTCCTTGCTATCACGATTGTAAGCCATAGCCATCATTGCATGTTTGCTTGCTGCAATTGCTGTCACGATGCTATAACTCTCTGCTCTCGCGTGCTCTTCCTCAACGCATGTCATCACTGACGTGTCAATGGAATACCTAGCTCCACCATGCTGCAATTTAATGAACACGGGATGTCCGTGAGGGCATCGCGCGCTCTCCTGGATCATGGAGCCAAACTTGGTGTTATCAAAAGAAACCACGGGGGGTTGGTTGAAACTCCTACATGAACGGAGAATTGTAGTCTTCAAAATTTCATCACCAACATCATGCTATACTAAATAATTAACTTGCCTCAACAAAGGCACATCGTTATGGTTATGATCCTTTAATTTAGAATTTGTTGGGATGAATCCCGCTCCTACCAAAGTCCAGTCCAATTCTCAGGCTGGTACAGCCGGTAGTCACGGAAGGACCTCAGCGGCTGCCCCTCGGCCGAACTCCTCAGCGGTCATCCCTCGATCGAACTCGTCAGCAGCTATCTCTCAACTGAACTCTTCAGCGGTTGTCCCCCGACCGAACTCCTCAGTGGCTATCCCTCAATCGAACTCTTCAGCGGCTGTCCCTCGGCCGAACTCCTCAATGGTCGTCCCCCGGCCGAACTCCTCAGTGGCTGTCCCTCGGCCGAACTCTTCAGTGGCCAAGCTCCTCAGCAGCCGCACTCCTTCCGGGCTCCTTCGGCTATTGTTCCTCCCGGACGATCCTCTCCAGCCATATTTCCTTCGGAAGTCCAAACTCCTCTGAAATGGGTACGCGCTCAAGCTCCTCAACCCTTCATTCAGCCCCGAGCGGCCCGGTATCAAGACAACTACGACCATCACCATTGGTCCGCCGCAAGCGACAGCGATCTGCTGCCAGGCGGCGATGGCTGTCACCATCAATCCATTGCAGGCGGTGCTGCAGATGGCACCTTCTCCTAAGATTGACTCCGTCGGACCTCGAGCGGCCCGCCAGCACGCGGCTACAACTGTCACCATCCAACTCTGCCTATAAAAAGGACCCTCCAGATATACTAACTCTAACCTTTGATCTCTAAGCTCTCCTCTCCCTCTTTAAGCTCTGCGGAACTCATTTTCGAGTACTCCATTCCTATTGCCAGAACTGACTTGATCGTCGGAGGGTCTTGCTGGAGCCACCCCCCACCGGCTTTGGATGAAACTTTATTTTGTAGATCCCGACGGCGACCTCGTCCACCTCCGCTCTAGCTGATTTCGGCGATGATCAGATTCTACGTCAACAGATTGATGCTAGAAGGAGAGCCTGAACCACCAATGTTCCCTTGTTCTTAAAGGAGTGCTCGACGGCGACTTCTCTCTCTCCGGAGATCTCTCTTCTTCCTCTCTAAAACTCTTTTCCAAAAAAAAATGCCCATCAGGAGAGCCTCGATCCGACGATCGACGGCCTCCATGGCCCGATCCCGCTTGGATCCGTCCGCTCCCGCTCCAGCCCCCGCGACCCAGGTTCTCTCTATAGCCACGGTGGAGTGGAGCAGTTCAACCTATTTGTCCAGCAGGTTTGTGGTCTCATGGAGGTAGTGCAGGCGGTGCAGGCCATACACCAGCAGGCTCCAGTATCAGCTCAATCGGTGCGGAATTCTCCAGAGCCGTGTGGTCCAGTCTAGGGGCGACCAACGTGGGCTGCCCGACCTTCGATCTCCGAAAGGAGAAGGCAAAGGAGGGAGAGCCCTTTCGGACCGTGGCTCGACCCAGGGTAAAGCTTCACACTCATTCTGCAAGAAAACCTTGGAGATTAGAGACCGTGAAGATATCTTGGATCAAAGGCTCTTAGAAACGAGCCGACGAATCAAAAAACTTCGTCACACTCCCTCCTCATGTGGTAATGATATTTGCACTGACCTTCCTTTTTTGCAGAAAATCATGTAGGAACCGATCCCACCTAACTTCAAGCTTCCACAATTCGAGAGCTACGATGGGACCATCGATCCGATCGATCACTTGAAAGCCTTCTGGACAACGATGTTGCTCCATGGTGCGCCAGACGCTATCTTGTGTCGGGCTTGCCCCTCTATCCTTAAGAGAGCCACCAAGAACTGGTACTCGGCGCTCAAGCCAAGTACCATCTTATCATTTGACCAAATGAGTCAACAGTTCACGGTCCACTTCGTCAGTAGTCAGTGTCCACGCCGAGGTTCGGATTCCTTAATGGCCATCAAGCAGAAAAAGGGGGAACCCATCCGGGCTTACGTCACCCGATTTAATACTGCTGCATTGGAGGTCCAAAACCTGGACCAGTCAGTTGCCATAGCCGCTCTCAAGGGCGGCCTTCAGAAGAATGACTTATTGTTCTTCCTAGAAAAGAAGTATCCCAGAGATTTTGCTGACATGCTAGCTCGGACCGAAAGTTACGTCCGAGCGGAGGAGGCCTTCGAGGCTAAGGACGACGAAGTCGACGGCAAACGGTGAGTCGGCGGGCCAGGCAGGCCCATTGAAAAAAGAAAGTGGACTGAAGCTCAGCCGCATTCCTGAACTCTTCCTGGTCGCGGGCGAGCCCGAACTTCCCCTCGAGCTCGGAGGCAGGGAAGCCCCAATGGAAGGGCACGTCGAGGTTCTCCCCAGCGCTGAAGCTCCCTCCAACGATGATTTCACAACTACGCCCCTCTTAATGCCCCGAAGACCCAAGTGCTGATGGAGATCCGGGAATGACTTCCAAGATCGGAGAGAATGCATTTGCATCCTAGCAAGTGCAACCCCAACAAGTTCTGCCTTTACCATCACGACCACGGTCATGACACCGAGGAGTACGTCCAACTTCAGAATGAGATCGAAGAGCTCGTTAGACGAGGTAGACTTAGCCGATTTCTACGAAGACGACCTGAGGAGCGGAAAGATCGGCTGAGAGCGTTACCGCCAAGCGGAGAAAATCAGCAAGAAGATCGGCCACCTCTTGGCGTCATCAACACTATCTCGGGGGAACTTCAACAAGGAGAGGCCAGCGAATCCGAGGGACCGATGAAGAGGCGGAGGACCATGAAACCCATGACCTTTATCAAGGCTGATGGTCGGGGGATCCAATTCCCGCACAATAATGCGGTTGTAATTTTTTTGAACATTGCTGACTATGATGTACGCCGTATTTTGGTGGATAATGGAAGCTCGACCGACGTGTTGTTTTATGATGTCTTCTCAAAAATATCTCTACCCGATGATCGCTTGGGGTCTATAAATTCTCCGCAGGTAGGATTCGCTGGCAACACCATACCAGTCGAAGGTATAATAACTTTGGCTGTAACGGTAGGACAACCTCCGAAACTGGCCAAAGTGCAGGTCGACTTTTTAGTCGTGAGGACCCCATCCGCCTATAATGCGATTCTCGACCGACCTAATCTAAATGTCCTTCGGACGGTGGTGTCAATCTATTATTTGAAGATGAAGTTCCCGACGAGTCGCGGGGTCGGGAAGGTCAAAGGAGATCAGGCTCTGACGAGGCACTGCTACTCAATCGCCTTGGGAGAATGGTCCGACCCTTATCTTGTTGACGGACTGGATGTCCGCGACGATCTTACTGAGGAACGGGGCGAACCAATGGAGGACCTCTTCTCGGTGTCCTTGAATGACAAAAACTCAGAGCATGCGGTGCAGATCAGCTCCAACTTGGTGGATGAGGTTCGGGGGCAGCTCATCGCCTTCCTCAGGAGAAACGCGGATCCCAGCGAACATGCAGGGGATTGACGTCGAGGTCATGAAATATCGACTGGCCATCGATCCAAGGCACTGACTGATAAGAGAAAAGATGCGCCATCACGCCCCAGAGAGGCAGAAAGCAATCATAGAAGAAGTAGACAAGCTCCTCAAAGTCGGACTCATCCGAAAGGTTAATTATCCAACCTGGGTCTCGAACGTGGTCCTCGTCAAGAAGGTGAATAACAAATGGAGGATGTGCATTGACTTTAAGAAGCTGAACAAAGCCTGCCCAAAAGACAGCTACCCCCTGCCCAGAATCAATCAGCTGGTGGATGCGACCTCGGGCCATGAGCTCTTCACCTTTATGGACGCCTTTTCTGATTATAATCAGATACGGATGGCGTCTGAGGATGAAGAGAAGACCGCCTTCATTATTGATCGTGGTCTTTATTATTATAGGGTCATGCCATTTGGACTTAAAAATGCAGGGACAATGTACCAGCATTTGGTTAATAAGATCTTCAAGGAGCAGATCGACCGCAACATGGAGGTGTACGTGGATGATATGCTCGTCAAAAGTCGAGCTTCGATGGACCATCTCGCCGATCTTAAAGAAACCTTTGGTGCACTCAGGAGGCACAAGATGAAGTTGAACCCGACCAAGTGCGCCTTCGGTGTAACCTCCAGAAAATTTTTGAGGTTCATGGTGTCGAGACATGGAATCAAGGCAAACCCCGATAAAATCTGAGCCATTCGGAAGATGACTGCTCCGAGGACGATCAAGAAAGTTTAACGCCTGACCGAAAAGGTGGCGTCCCTAAATTGCTTCATCTCAAGATCGACCAAAAAATGCATGCCCTTCTTCCAGGTTCTCAGGCGACCAAAGGACTTCTACTGGATGGCGGAGTGCCAACAGGCATTCGAGGAGCTTAAAAACTACTTCGGCTCACCCCCACTGCTGGCGAAGCCCAAATCCAGAGAGAAATTATTCCTATATCTAGCTGTCTCCCTAGTGGCCCTGACGGCAGTCCTGGTCAAGAAAGAAGCAAAGACGCAGCGATCAGTCTACAACGTGAGCCGAGTCCTAAGAGACGCGGAGATCAGGTACTCTAGGTTAGAAAAACTAACTTACTCTCTTCTAATTGCAGTCAGGAGGCTCCGACCTTACTTTCAGGAGCATACCGTAACGATCCTCACGGACCAACCAATAAAAGCAGTCCTTCACCAAGCGGATGCTTCTAGAAGAATCACGAAATGGACGATCGAGCTCACGAAGTTCGACATCAAATACCAACCCAGACCATCGATCAAAGCTCAGATACTGACGGATTTTGTGCTAGAATGCACCATTCTAGTCAAAGCCGAGCTTAAACAAAGCAAGATCGGCATCGAAGCAAGACCGAGCTTGGACAACGGCGAGCTATCGTAGCCGAATTTCCCTGGGGAAAGCGCCGACCTCTTCGAAGGCTCTTGGGCTCTGCACGTGGATGGTTCGTCCAATTCTGCTGGAGCTGGTGCGGGGCCGATCTTGGTCAGCCCCGAAGGGATCATCGTCGAGCACGCGCTATACTTCGAATTCTCCGCGATCAATAATGGGGCTGAATATGAAGCACTGATCGTCGGATTAAAGATAGCAAGAGAATTAAAAGTAGATCGGCTTCAAGTCTGCAGCGATTTTCAGCTGGTGGTCGGTCAAGTTAGCGATAGCTACGAGGCACGGAAGGAAAGCATGGTGAGATACCTCGAAAAAGTGAGGAATTTGATCCCGACCTTCGACAGTTTCGGCATTCAGCACATTCTGAGGGTGAAAAATGCGAGAGCCAATCTTCTCTCCAAGTTGGCCACTTCAGCCCCGGCCGAACTGCCCAAAGAAGTATTTTTGAAAACTTTGAAGTATCCAACCACAGAAGAATCTCAGGCCATCCTGTAGACGAAATTCAAGCCCAGCTAGATCGACCCGTTGGTCGCCTACCTTAAAGAGGAGGTCCTTCCTCACGATCGAAAAGAAGCTCGAAAGCTCAGAAATCAGGCCTCCCGCTACATCTTATACGAAGGCAGGTTGTATAAGAGGTCGTACTCCCTTCCGTTGTTGAGATATCTCCAACCTTCAGAGGCCAACCTCGCGCTATGGGATGTGCACGAAGGACTTTGCGGAAGTCACGTAGGAGCCAGGTCCCTGTCGCAAAAACTACTTCGGTAGGGGTATTACTGGCCGACCCTGTTTCACGATTCCGTGGAATACGTGAAGAGGTGCGATCACTATCTGAAGAATGCCAGCGTGCAAAGGTAGCCGACATCCGAACTTGCTCCGCTCAGCGCATCTTGACCATTTGCACAGTGGGGAATGGATATACTCGACCCCTTTCCAACGACATCCGGGTAGCGGAAGTTTCTTCTGATCGCGATCGACTATTTCACCAAGTGGGTCGAAGCTGAACCACTAGCGAAGATTATCGAGGTCAAGGTGCAGGACTTCATCTGGAAGTCACTAGTCTGCCGGTTCGGCCTGTCCCGAACCCTCATAACCAACAATGGGCGATAGTTCGCTGGGGCAAGGTTCATCAAATTCTGCAAAGGACTAAACATCTCCCACCACTTCACGTCGGTGGCTCACCCGCAAGCCAACGGAGAGGCTAAGGTGACTAATCGGACCCTGCTGCAAGGCATCAGGACAATGCTCGATAGGGCAAAGGGGGCTTGGGTGGATGAACTCTACCACGTCCTTTGGGCATATCGAACTTCAAGGAGGGAATCCCGACTGGGAACATCCTCTCAGACTTAGCTTTAAAACTCCTCATTTGAGATCATGAGGAACTTTGGCCCATGATTCATGGTAGCTTAACGACCAGTTTAACCCAAGACCCAGAACCGAACCTGTCCTGTTGGAAGAAAAAAGGGAGGGGGCCCATCCTACAGACGACGAAGGTACTATAACCCAGAGTTAAGGATAAGACATTCAGAGTGGAGGACCTAGTGCTTCGGAGTCAGCCTCAGAGTCAAAGAAAGCTCACCTTCAATTAGGAAGGTCCGTCGAAGTGAAGTAGTACTTCCTCCTAAGGAACCTCAACCTTCTCAGAATCAGAGGATGTAGTTATCAGTAGACTTCTTTTAATAAAACTCCTTCGCTCAGTATTATTGTTTTTTGGTGCATTACGTGATGGCAGGAAACGTAAACGACGAAGTGGCCCGTTAGAAACAGGAGGAGAACCTCATCCTGACGCGAGCAAAGTCGAAGGCTCGTTCACCTTAGACGAGATGGAGGGAGGCTCGGAGGCGATGGTCCGCATGTGCCCTTATAGCCCATTAGGAACAGGAGGAGAACCTCATCCTGATGCGAGTAAAGTCGAAGGCCTCATTCATCTTACACGAGATGGGGGGAGAGGCTCGGACGACGTATGTGCCCCCACAGCCGTTACGAGCAAAAGTCGAAACCTCGTTCACCTTACATGAGATGGGGGGAGAGGCTCGGACAATGGTCGCATGTGCGCCCCACAGCCCATTAGGAATAGAAGGAGAACCTCGTCTAATGCGAGCAAAGTTAAAGGCCTCGTTCACCTTAGGAAAAGAGGCATAGGAATGGAAGATGATGCCTCCAAGGAGCATCCGTTAGGAGCAGGTCCCTTAGAAAAAGATGGGGGGAGATGGTCCGCATGTGAGCAAAGTCGAAGGAGGAGATCGTTTACCTCGGAGATGGGGGAGAGGCTTGGACGACGGTCCGCATGTGCCCCTACAGCCCGTTAGGAATAGGAGGAGAATCCTCATCCTAATACGAGCAAAGTCGAAGGCCTCGTTCACCTTAGACATGAGATGGGAGGAGAGGCTCGGACGACGGTCCGCATGTGCCCCACAGCCCATTAGAGAATAGGAAGAAGAATCTCGTCCTAACGAGAGCAAAGTCTAAACCTCGTCCAAGACTAAGGAGAGGATCTGTCCGAACAAGTTTTCTAGCCAGGAAGAAGAAGAATCTCGTCCTAACGAGAGCAAAGTCTAAAGATCAATCTCGACGGAGAAGGATCCGTCAATCTCCTGCAGAAGGATAAGTTCAAAGTAGGAGATAAGATCTCCCCGATCAACCTCGACTATAAGAGATAAGATCTCCCCTGAGGCAACCTCGACTGCAAGAGATAAGATCTCCCCCGAGCACCCACACCAACCTCGGCTGCAGGTGACAAGACCTCCCCCGAAGTAAACTCGATCGAAGGAGATAAGATCTTCTCCGAACGACCGAGTCAACCTCGGCCAAAGATAAAATCAAGAGACCACCTTGGTCAGAGTGCCCGAGCCAACTCTGACCAAAGTACCCGAGACGACCTCGGCCAGAGATAAGATCTCTCCCGAGCGACCGCGTCAACCCCAGCTGCAGATCAAATCTCCTCCGAACTTCAACCTGAACCAGTACGGAGCCTAGAAGAGGACCTCGGCGGTTGACTTTTCTGTACCCCCTTCCTTCGAGCTTCGAACTCGAGAGTGGGAGGACTATTGTTGGAGATGAACTCCGCTCGCACCGAAGTCCAATCCAATGCTTAGGCTGGTGTAGTCGATAGTCACGAAAGGGCCTCAGCGGCTGTCCTTCGGTCGAACTCCTCAGCGGTCGTCCCCCAGCCGAACTCCTCAGCGGCTGTCTCTCGATCGAACTCTTCAGCGGTCGTCCTTCGATCGAACTCCTCAGTGGTTGTCCCTCGGTCGAACTCTTCAGCGGTCGCCTCCCGACCGAACTCCTCAGCGGTTATCCTTCGGTTGAACTCCTCAGCAGCTATCCCTCGGTCGAACTCCTCAGTGGTCGTCCCCCGACCGAACTCCTCAGCGGCTGTCCCTCGGTCGAACTCTTCAGCGGCCGAGCTCCTCAGCGGTCGAGCTCCTTCCGGGCTCCTTCGGCTATTGTTCCTCTTGGGCGATCCTCTCCAGCCATGTTCCCTTCAGGAGTCCGAACTCCTCCAAAATGGGTACGCGCCCAGGCTCCTCAACCCTTCATTTGGCCCCGAGCGGCCCGATATCAAGACAACTGCGGCCATCACCATCGGTCCGCCGCAAGCGACAGCGATCCGCTGCCAGGCGGCGATGGCTATCACCATCAACCCATTGCAGACGGTGCTGCAGACGGCACCTTCCTTTGAGATTGATTCCGTCGGACCTCGAGCGGCCCGCCAGCACGCGGCTATAACTGTCACCATCCAGCTCCGCCTATAAAAAGGATCCTCTAGATACGCTAACTCTAACCTCTGATCTCTAAGTCTTCTCTCCCTCTCTAAGCTCTATAGAACTTATTTTCGAGAATTTTATTTCTGTTGGTCAGAGCTGATTTAATTATCGAAAGATCTTGCCGGAGCCACCCTCCATCGGCTTTGGACGGAACTTTATTTTGCATGTCTCCGGTGGTGACCTCATCCACCTTCACTTCAGTTAATTTCGACGATGATCAGATTCTACGTCAAAATTTTTTTTAAATATACTATAAATTTATATGATTTTAAGTTTTAAATGATAGAGCTGCATGCATTTGTATTAAAAAGAAGAAGAATAAGGAGATTCATCTGACCATGGATCGAATCTCAAAATCTTATAGCATATTCATCTGGCATCTTCCTTTTTTTTAAGAGCAAGACCAGAAAATCCCGAGCAACTGGGGCTTTGTATTGTACGACGGTCTGTATGGTGATCGATGTTGTCACATCATGTGGCTTCGTTTACCATAAAATCTACCTCAAAATCATCCCCGACTAATACTACCACGCCTTCGTTGGGGTCGACGTGCCACCTTGAAACGCCCGTCCCTTCCTGACACCCCCTGCATTTAAAAGCCGGGCCATCCGCTAACTCGGACTCTTCCCCCACTTCCACAGACCTTAGAAGCTTTTGGAAACCATGATATTGCGAGACCCCACTCACATTGGAAGCAGTGTCTACTTTATTTCCTTCTAGTTATTTGCATGATGCTACCCTTCTGCACCTGCTGTAGGATCATGAAGAGAAACTTAACGTTGCCAAGGACTCGGAGAAGACTTCCGAGTGAAAACAGCTCGGATGAACCTTCAGCACCGCTCCAGAGCACGGGTCTGGCTTCTGCCGTCATACGTTCCCTACCAGCAATTCCATTCCGGGGGGGCATCAAAGAAGGAGATGGGCACGAAAGTAATGTTTGCGTCATATGCTTGAGTAAATTCCATGAAGGGGAATGGTTGAGACTGCTACCAAACTGCGCTCATGTCTTCCATATCGACTGCATTGATGCTTGGTTTCGGTCTCACTCAACTTGCCCACTGTGCAGAACGAACGTTTTATATGATTTTGATGACTCGACTTCTTCTGTTTCAATGGTGGGCTCATTGGACGCTACTCTGCAAAGAGAGGAAAACGCTCTTGGTTACCGACTTCTACAATTCGAGATCATGCAGAACCCGGAGTTCAGGATGGGAGCCATCTACGATTGGCCTTCTATATGAGAGTGAGCCGACCGAATCGGATGGATCATTCCAGGGATTCGTTTCACCGGTGGAAAGGCCAAGTAACCAACGGCAAGCAATGCAGAATTAACCAGCTTAATTAAGATGGCTCATGATAATAACGATGGCTAATCCTCTTCAAGGGACCTGGGCTCCAACAATGAAGATCATATATATGTTTAAAGCCCTCTTGGCTAAGTAACAGTTTGTAGAGCAGACTAGTGGGTGCTTGAGGAGGAAGAAGTAGGAAGTATGGGTAAAGCTTTTCAAGTCTTTCGTAACTTGGTTGAATCGACGTGTCAAAAAAAGAAAAAAAACATCTGAATTATACTTTTATTCATGACCTTAACTCGGCCATGGTGGTCTCAGTAGTTGCAGAGTTGGGTTTGCAGAACAAAATTTTTTTTTAAAAAAAAATATACCTATATTTATCATTGATTTTTCAAAAATAATGAATCAACAGATGCTCACACGAATATCGAGAGTCAAATCTTCCTCTTAACAGATAGCTATTCGATGGAATAAGCCTGAGAACTAGTCTCATGATATTTATAGAAAGTGGAGAAGAGATCTAGCTGTTTAAAATCCTAACAGGTCCATCCATTATGGATTCGAGTTGGATTAAAGTTTACACTATGCCGTCCCAATCACATCAACTCAATATAAGATGCACCTAGTCCAAAACAAAAGAATCATTAACAACATTGGACTTACATGCATATTTATTAATCTAGATCGTATAATCAACTCATTTTAATAAAATAAATAATTAATAATAGTTTATAATTAAAAAAGATTCTCATATTCTTTCATTTGAATAATATTAATTATAATTTTAAAATTTTAAAAATATTTTATTTTTAAAAATAACTCTTCAATTAAACAACAGAAAATACGACCATGATTTTTTTAACAACATGCATACAGCATAATATTGCATTCCAAAATTATAATAACATATTTATATAGTACAAATAATATAATATATCTCAAAAGATATTTTAAAAAATAATAAATTATGTTAAAAATATTAAATATTAATTATGTGAAAACTATCATAAGAAATGAATCTTTTAAGAGAGCAATCTGAAGTTTCGAAGGGACTATTATAAATATAACAAAATTTAGTAGAAACTAAATAGTAAAGCAAAAATTTTATACATCATGGGACTAAAATATTTTTTTTTTTTTTTTTTTTTTGACCGAAATCAATTTTTTGTATTTGCATGAGAATGCACAAGTGCCCTATAACTTAAACCTGTTAACGGGTTTGAATTTTGGGTCAAAATTCAAAACCTAAACCCAAAACCCGTTAGAGGGTGGTTTTTTTCTCCCGATTAGGCGGAGGCCAAACCAGTGCCTCTTTCGCCACCAAAACCGGCCAGTGGCCGATGTAAACCGGCCACTCGGAGGCTGCCGCCGTCTCCCAAAACCCCAGCGGTAAACGGGATTTGGCATTTCCTCTCCAATGTTTTTCTTTTTTTTTTGATCGCTGATGGGAGGAAAAGGGGAGGTACATGCGCCCGGCGCCACCGCCCGTCGGAGTCGGGCACGGCAGTAGAAATCGCTGCCTATCTCTTTCTTCTTTTTTTTTTTTTTTCATCTTATAGGAGAAAAGGGGAAAAGAGGGACGGGCGCGCCCGGCACCTATCCCCGCTGGGATTGCCGCCGCCTGCTCGGACGACCACCAGTGGCCACCGCAAGAGAGGAGGGAGGCACGGTCGCAGGAACCGCCAGGCTTTATTTTTTTTTTTTTCGGTTTGTGATCAGATCCTTAGATCCGCACGGAGATTGACATCCTCTTAATGCCGGCGCATCCCGGTGGCCATCGGACCTTGATCCGGCCGGAGAGAAGTCCGGCCGGCAAGAAGAAAGAGAGGAGAGGGCACGGTCACAGGAGATCCATATTTTTTATATATATTTTTTTTATTCTAACGAAATCTATGCATTAAAATATTTTTTAACAACATGCATACAGCATAATATCGCATTTTAAAATTATAATAACATTTTTATATAACATAAATAATATATTATATTTTAAAAAATAATAAATTATATTAAAAATATTAAATATTAATTTTGTGAGAATTATCATAAGAAATGAATATTTTAAGAGAGCAATCTGAAGTTTCGAAGGGACCATGAAAGGGACTATTATGAATATAACAAAATTCAGTAGAGGGCAAAAATTTTATTTTTTATATCTGCAGGACTAAAAATGCACAAGTGCCCTATAACTTAAACCTGTTAACGGGTTCGAATTTTGGGTCAAAATTTAAAATTTAAACCCAAAACCCGTTAGGGGGTGGTTCTTTTCTCCCGATTAGGCGGAGGAAAGAGGGCCAAACCAGTGCCTCTTTCGCCACCAAAATCGGCCAGTGGCCGATGTAAACCGGCCACTCGGAGGCTGCCGCCGTCTCCCGAAACCCCAGCGGTAAACGGGATTTGGCATTTCCTCTCCAATGTTTTTCTTTTTTTTTTTGATCGCTGATGGGAGGAAAAGGGGAGGTACATGAGCCCGGCGCCACCGCCCGTCGGAGTCGGGCACGGCAGTAGAAATCGCTGCCTATCTTTTTTTTTTTTTTTTTTTTTTTTGATCTTGTAGGAGAAAAGGGGAAAAGAGCGACGGGCGCGCCCGGCACCTATCCCCGCTGGGATTGCCGCCGCCTGCTCGGACGACCACCAGTGGCCACCGCAAGAGAGGAGGGAGGCACGGTCGCAGGAACCGCCAGGCTTTTTTTTTTTTTTTTTCGGTTTGTGATCAGATCCTTGGATCCGCACGGAGATTGACATCCTCTTAATGCCGGCGCATCCCGGTGGCCATCGGACCTTGATCCGGCCGGCAAGAAGAAAGAGAGGAGAGGGCACGGTAACAGGTCCGTATTTTTTTTATATATATTTTTTATTCTAACCCTTACGAAATCTATACATTAAATTAAAATATAATATAATATAATATAATATAATATAATATAAAATTTTAATAGATGCATCCATCGACGAGATAAATTTAAGAACTAATCTTAGATTGAGTTTGAAGGCTCTCAAAGAGTCTTAGATTACTGATAATTTAAAAGAGCATAATCACATTATCATGTTTGGTATGGTCTTTAAGTTGGTAATCTAGATTATTTTTCAGCTATATAGATAATTAAATATTTGATAATATGATATATTTGAATAGAAATATCATCATAAATAATATAATATAATATTATATTATATTATAAATATAATAATAATATATTATAATAATTTATTATAATAACATATTATAATAATATTTTAATATAATAATATATAATAATATATTATAATAATATTATACTAATATAATATTATGTAATATTATATTCTATTATATTATAATATAAAAATATACTCATATATAATATAATAATAATATTATTATAATAATATTATATAATATAATATTATATTATAATAAGAAGAGATCAGTTATAAAAAAAAATTGGAAGAATAACTACACATAGCAAATACAAAAAAATAAAATCTAAATATTCAAAAAAAATTTAATCAAAACTAATTATTTTGAATTACCAAATGCCTTCTGGATCCGAAGAAAGCATATTGTTGACCTTTCTTATGAGACAATTTTAATAAAAAATACATACCTACCAAAATAAGATCAATCTAAATGAATTTCAGTGTCTTAGAACATTGCAAAAAAAAAAATCCAATCCCTACTGAATTATATAATATTATAATAGAATATAATAATTACATAATATAATATAATATTATATTATATAATATTATTTGAATAATAATATATTATTATATTCTATTATAATAATATTTTATAATATATATTATAAATATAAATATATATTAGAATATAATATATTATATATAATATATATTATAATATATAATATTTATTATTTATATTATAAATATAATTTATATAATATAATAATATTATTATATTAATAATGTAATAATATTAGATAATATATTATTATATTATATTATAAAAATATTGTAACATAATATTATATTATATAATATTATTATAATATCTATACTAATATATTATAATAATATAATAATATAATAATATATGATAATATCATAAGAATATATTATAATAATATTATAAAATATTATATTATATATAATATATATATATATTTATATTAAAAATATAATATTATATAATATAATATTATGTTATATTATAATAAAAATATTATTATTATTATAATATTATAATATATTATAATATATATTATAAATATAATATATAATATATTATATTTATATTTTGTATATAGGATGTGATTTTTAATAAATTTAATTTAAAAATATTTTAAAAATTTGATATTATATTATCGATAATCTAATTATCATACTAAACATGCAATTTAGATTTTCAATAATTTTACTGCAACATTATTTACATATATTAAATATAGTAATCAACATTACTGATAACTATCTAAATTATAGATAATCCAGATTACTACTGCCTGATAATGTATCAAATATAATCTTATGGTATTTATAGAAAGTGAAAAGAGGATCTAACTATTTAAAATAAAATTCTAATAGATCCATTCATCATGCATTCAAGTAGGATCAAAGTCTATAATGTGCCGTCGTCCTGATTATATCAACTCAATATAAGATGCACCTAATCCAAAATAAAAGAATCACTAACAATATTAGACTTACATACATATCTATTAACTTGAACCATATAATCAATCTATTTTAATAAAATAAAATAAATAATTAATAATAACTTATAATTAAAATAAAATTTTGCAGGAGTCGTTGTTGAGCCGGTGAGAGTTGAGGATCGAGAAAGGGTTGTAAACAAAGGTTTTTCTCCACCAACAACCAGAGATGCCGTGATCGCATAAAAAAGACCAGTTGATCACAAGTAATAAGCAAGGAGACCATGGGAATTTTATGCTGTCCCAGTTTTGTATTGATTCAGAATTTGCATTTTCAGACTTAAGCAGTTACGCAAAAATAATTTTAGTGATTCGAAATATTGAGGGACCATGTTAGTAATGTTATTCACCTCTTAATTTTGCATCTAGTTATTCTTCATTACTATAATATTGAATTCGAAATATTTCATGGATCTAAATACTTCGTTACTATAAGACTTTCTATAAGATGAAAATTGGCGACCTCTTTTTTTCTTTTCTTAAATACCCTTTTAATATTATCCTCATAAATATAGGTTTTGTTACGCTGCTTCAAAGCCTCTTTTAGTTATTTTACTATCAATTTTTTTTCTAAACATCTGCTTTTAAAAAGAATGATACTAGGAATGCAATCGAGCCGAGTCGAGTCAAATAATTGGAAGCTCAAGCTCGACTTAAAATATTCAGACTCGAAATTTAGCTCGAGCTCAATCGAGTCTTAATATTCCAAGTTCGAACTCGGTTCGATAAAAAATAGGCAAAGCTCAGGATCGACTCGATTCAAATATGAATCAAGCTATACTCAAGCTTGAAATTGAGTCTTATCTTACTAATAATATATATATACTAATATATATTATAAATATATATATATATATATATATATATATATATATATATATATATATATATATATATATTAGAGTTGGCTTGCGAGCTTTCAAGCTGAGTATCCTGCTACTCAAGCTCGACTCGAACTCAATAATAATCAAATCGAGTCGAGCTCGAGTAGCTCGACTTGTTTGCAGCTCTAGTACCTATTTATCAATAACAAATTTTAACGGGCGATGTGTATGGCTAGTGTGATAAATAACTCAAATTTTAGATGTAATTCGAAAACAAAAAAATTGGTAGGGCATTTTGAAAGTTGCACCCCTCCCTACCTTGCCTCCTTTTTTCGATAGAGCACCATCCCTTCCCATCGAGAGTCAGTGTGTAGCAGCAAAAAAGAGAGTAGCGAAAGAGGAAGAAAGGGGACGATATGTTCAGTGTGTAGCAGCAAAAAAGAGAGTAGCGAAAGAGGAAGAAAGGGGACGATATGTGGCTACGAGAAGATGAACGATAGAAGAGGAAGAGGGTAGCGGGCCCAAGCGACGAAAAAAAAAAAAAGATGAAAAGACGAGCAGCGAGCCTGATTAATGGAGAGATGGACAAAAAAGGAGAAAAGAAGATAGTTACGACAGCAAGCCCAAACAGTGGATAGATGGACGGAGGGGGATGGGGGCAACGTCCGATGATGGCTCAAGTGGCGGAGAGGTGGGTGGAGGATGGGGGATGGCATTTTGCAATAGGAAGACGGACAACAACAAGAAAAGCTATGAAGAAGAAAAAAGATTAAAAATAATAAAATATTATATTTTTTTAAAAAATAATAAAATATAGAAATGATGATTAAGTAATATCATAAATACCCTTTATAACAAAATACTATTAAAAAAGTACTATAGGAAACACCTAAAAATATTAATATAATATTATATTAATACCATTCTAATATTTATACTAATGTATATTTTATTAATATTAATATTTATATTAATAAATTTATTTTTATTATATATATATATATATATCATATTGCTATAATAACTTATTATGATCTAATGTTATATTATATTAATATTAATATTTATATAGAGTTTGAAAGTAAAAAGATATAATACATATAATAAGTATTTTATATAATTTTTTTCAAAAAAAAATACCTAACTAAATATAAATCAGTCTAATATATATATATATATATATATATATATATATATATATATAAAATAAAATCAACCAAACAAACCTAAATTATATTTCCAGACATCATGTTCCGAAAAAATAGCTTCTTAAGAAAAAAAATTCTTCTCATAAATCAAATAAATCCTTAGCGATTCATCTCAGAGTCGGATGATACATGCTTTCCAATTTGGGCAGGGTTGTGCCGGGGAATATAACGGCCTTGTGAATTCGACCCAGGGATTAGGGTTGCCACCATCATCAGCAGTATTTGCCAAAGAAAATTGGAAAAACACATTATTCGAACATGTTGTGTAATTTCCAAAAGTTGGATATACAGTATTGTTACAACTGAAAAGAATGACAGGAGCAACTCTCATCTTTGTATGGTGACCAATGATGATGTAAGAATTCGTGTTGGCATGGAAAAAATTGACCTCCGAAAGTTTTACAAAATGAATACAACTACATGGTCTGAAAAATCACCAGGAAAAGGGGCTTGCTCCCAGCAAAAATATCTCATTTTCCAAATCCCTCACCCATTGACAAACTCTGTTGCATGCCTTTATTGCCAGAGCCTGCATATTCATCACACTCTATGTCAAGCTTTTAAATCATCAGGAAGATAACAAAACATTCAAATCCCATTTTAAGTTATTTTAATCATTAGAGTTCCAGCATCGGTTTCCAGGAAGCTGATTGTGATCCATTTCACTAGAATATTCAAATATGCAGAGAAAACCAAAATACAAGTGGAATTGACAAGGAGAAAAATATCCTGAGCGAAGATGAGCAAACAACAATCAATAACATTAAACCTTATATATTTCATCTGTCCTTTTCAATTGGTGCTACCGCCACTAAAACAGCTGAGGGTGGTCCAAGTGCAATACATAGGCACAGCATGCTTGGGGATTCAAGTTTAATCACCAAGCAAAATATATTTGCCACCGCACTTAAGATGACATATAACCTAACCACTATCTCGGTTGTGGCGATTCATATAAATGAATGGTTTCTCAAACAGTGTTATAAAAGTGGGACAAGGTTGCAGCACCGAACCCAATTACCAACTACGAGAATGCCTAGCAAATAAGTGCTGTCTGATGACTACTTCAATATGTATAACCGTATCAGGCAAGCATCCTAATGCAGATTGCCAACTCAACCTTACTATGACCATGAATCTACCTTCAGCACCCAGTCAGCCAAACGATTTCACAGCCAGTAAACAACTATAGCGATTCTACTCTTCAAGCATCATAATTATCTCACTCTTAGGTATTCAAAAAGAAGCTGTAAAATAACTTTTCCCATTTCTTTGAACTGCATATATTCATGGCTCACCATTCTGTAGATATGAAGGACCTGTTTGGATTCCTGATTGTCACATCCATAGATATCAATGACAAGGTGGGAGTCTAGCGAGGAGAGGTGGTGGCTAAAGGAAGAAATACTGGGAGATTGGAGAGGCAGATCCATAATCCTAAAGATCTTTGGGTGTCCGAAAATCAACATTCTTAAGGACTTTCCTTATCCCTAATATCTTGGATTTGGAAGGTCCATGGTCTTCTCAAATCCCCCTACTTCTTTTCCCTACCTCCTCGTCTTAGCTGACTCCTTTTGTGGCACTCATTCCAAAATCAACAAAGCAACACTCAAACAGGCCCCTGACAAAAATGATGCTTCAAGCTTGATGGACTCAAACTACATCGATGGCAGATACGTTTTCAACAAGAGAAAATGCTATCCATGCAGGAGTCCGTGGGAGGTCACTAGTTCCAATTCTCTATAGGTTACTAAAGCAAAAAAGATTATTAAGAATTAATGAAAAGTAAAGAGGATCAAACCTTGTCTGCCAGCGGATCAAATGCTGCATAGAGTTCAAAATCTTGAGTGATCCAGCACAGTAGAACTGCCACATAACAGATTAACCTAATAAATCAACTTGTAAATATTCATAAATGTACAAGCAAGAGAAACCAAGCCATAAGAATATGCTTTGGTGTTCTTCTTTTTCAAAACAACAATTATGAAGGATTTGAGACAATAGCAATAAAATTGGCAATTCTGCCTGCAATCCACTGGTCATCGGAATTTGTTTCCTCTTGTGGACAAATTGAAGGCCTGCATACTATAAAGAATAGAACTACAAACCTACATAGGCAAAACAAACCACATTCCTCAATTACTTCAATAATGGAAAATATATTCTTCAAATCATTGATGTCTTACCATAATTTTCATCCCTTCTGAATTGTGTTTTGTTTGGACCAGTTCCTTTGTCGTGCATTGAAGCATATAACTTTTGATAAGCCCTATACAATCTGCATGTGTCATAATGTGTTATTTTAAGAATGATGGTGCCAAGGAAAGCATAATGAAAAAAATCTAAAGGGTGTTGCGAAAGCTAAAAACAAATACCTTTTCTGTTGATTAGAGTTGTTTATGGGGGCAGAGAACTCTGATGATACATACTGGTCAAGGTATACACTCTTATATATGAAATGCCATAGTCCAGCTGGGCCACCAGTGCCCAAGCGAGAAGACAGAGATCCCACTGCTGTTTTATCCAGACCTAAATGAGGAGACAGAGATCCAGACCGGATAGAAGAATCAACAGGCAGGTCCTCAACACATAGACCACCATCTACCATGGACCTCTGAGCTTCACAGAGAACATTTGACTTCACAAGCACAGCCTCAATGCGAATCCTATTTATAAAATTGAAAATATCTTTTCAATTACGGGATAACTTAAGTCAGAGTAATGTTATAAATCGGATGCAGTAGCTTATTCCAATCTAAAGAGAGGGACTTGTCTCTTTAAGTGTAGCAACTGACCTACAGTCTTTGAGATGGTAGAAGGCATCTGAACTGGTAGTAAGCAATATCAAATATGTATCCTCCTGTGAAGGAAAGCAACCTGATGAGACAGTAGCCAGTGGGCTAAAAAAATGCATAAATGAAGAACAACGTATATTTTGCAATTTGGTATCACCTAATTTCTAGTCAAATAGGTCTTCTCATATGATTCAAAATCAAAGATACCAAGCATGTGGATGTTAGATACACATCTCACTTACATCAAGAAAATGGACATAAGCATATAGGAATGCCATTGCATTATATCTTGGTAAACAAATTGGTGAGAAAGATTCAGAAGTCCTGCACAGTGGAAATACGAAATATGTAAGAGCATGGTATCTCAAATAAGATTATACCAGTGTAAATTATGTTATTCTCAAAGTTTTACAGCCTTGGCCTTATCTTGTCCACCATACAGAAGGTCATGATGTGATTGCTTTCCTGAACTGTTTATGCAAGATGCCATAAGCAGGTATATAAATGGGGACTTAGAAAGCAAACACACTCTTTTTGCAGAAAATAAAAACACAAAGGCCAGATAGTTAACGCTACTATTAAGAGGTAAAATTTAGAAAGGTATCAGCAGTCAATTCTACAAATTTAACTTCATAGACATGGATGTCATGGAGAAAGATGCATCTTTTCCATGCACATCCATATTGATGTAGCATAAGAGATTTTTAAATTAGCTGATTGAAGCCAAAGGTCACCGAGTCAACTAAATATACTGACAAACTCAAAGAATATACACTATAAACTGAAAACAGATTTGTATAACATGAAAAACTGAGCCAACTCCTCCTCTACCTCAAGTGCACTAAATTTCGACTTTGTCCTTGCACAATTTATCAAACACGAAATTCTATATTCCCCCCACTAAATCTTCTAAATAATATGAAATTTTCCTAAAAGGTTATTTAATTACCTAAATGATTCAGAAGACAATATAAAGTTGGCAAGTAAGAGCATGTCATCAGGATGAAGAGAGGCCTTCTGTGCTCCAACAAGACTGACAACCTGTAGTTTTAACAGTCACATCAGACATTAGTGGATGAATGACAAACAGTATTAAGAATATCCCTTGGATGACTAGAAAGTGGCTTAATTGATAGTTTGTTATAGGAAAAAGCAGTACATTGTATTACCAAATCAACTTTAAGACTCCAAACTTCGATCACGTACAGAAGGAGAGCACATGTTACACATGAAAGAATATTTCATCTCCTTAAGTTACTCCCAACAGGTCGATATGATTTCAATGATTACAATAAACAGTATAATCACTACATATGCTAAGAGTTATGAGTAAATTCTCCACTATCGCTATCATCTAAAAATTCACTATGGATGCCATAAAGCTGGTACACATGACAGAATTGCAGGGTTCCATTTAAGAAGCAAAATCATTAAGTTGCAGCTCAAACTTAAACAAATTAAATCAAAAGATAACTGTTTGCAAGTGAAAAATGAGCTGAATAAACCAATTTTTATGGATGTAGTAGTGGCTTCTAAAACAGTTCCACAACAGATATTCAAAAAACAAAAAGTAAAGGCCTATGAGATCAAGCATGTCATGCTACAATAATACATTGAAAAGGCATCTTAATAATTATATTTCCCACATCGGTGGGGAAGGCAACCAGACAGCCTATTGGTTCACTGGACATGCTATTGACACCAATGCTGAGTTTCTGTGGACTGACATGGTTAATTCTAATCTTGCTGTAACCATAATGGTTCCCGCCATGGCTTGTACGAGTAAAATGAAGTAACCTATATTTCCCACTTTTCTGCAAAAAAGACAAAAACATACACACAAAGAGAGAGGCAACTTAATCTAAAGAAATGGCAGGACAAGAAGATAAAATTTAAAAAGATCGACTAAATAAAATAGAAGGACAGGCTTTCTTTCAATACTCATTCACTGGAATATGTCTATCCACAAGACTCTAGAATAGGAACATGCTTGATGATACACCACCATAGGCTAAACATACGACTGCTTGTAAAATGCAGGACATACTCAATGTTTGTGCTGCAGTTATCAAAGCTAAAGTAATCTTCTTCAAAACATTGTATAATCAGGTGAAATGAAAGCATCATATATCTTGCCAAACAAGATAGCATTATTTCCAGCTGAATTATCCATTGGAAATCTCTTGTTTTGCAGATCTTCGGTCTCATAGTTCACATATTGAGAGGTTTTTTCGCTTGTTGGTGACACATGGAAGTCACCCAAGCTGCAAGCACAAGAATTCACAAGCATATTCAAGAGTAGTGCTAAAGCTGTTGGTAAAATTATAACCTGTTGATAAAACCATCCAACTACATTAATACTCGGACATTTATTGGTAGTGGTGAAAGAATACCAAAACACTGGCATGATGAGATCTTGCTTAAACACTTGGAACTGCATGGTAACTGAAAATAATTCCTTGATAAAGTTGTCCCAATTTTCAGATATTGAACAAGAAATTCTGGACCAACCTTATGCTTACACATCAATATTGCAAATAAAACCCCTGAATCAGCAACATCTTGCAAAATAGCAGCAGCTGCTAGTCTTGTTGCATAAGCAAGAGGAAGGCATGTATATGCATGAAGAAATGTGGCAGGATTCCTGAAAAGGATAGAAACTGATGTCAACAATAATTCACTAGATCCCAAACAATCATTCAGATTTTGTGATTATACTATATCATGAACTTCTGTGCCAACATATCTATGCCTTATAATGGTTTCTCTAAGCAACATACTTGGTGATTTAAACTCACCACAGCGTTAACAGCTGTCAAACTCCCAGAAGGATATAAATCCTGTTGATTGCAAAGATTGTTTTGCCAAATTTTCAAAGTATATATCCTTTGCATGCATATAATATATTTGCGGTGGTTACTCTGGAAGGCCTACAGGCACCTACCCACAAATTTAGGAGGAAAGAAGGTACAAATAACCTAGGAAAAGATCAACATCTCCTGACTTATGTAGATTCACATTTCCCCAAAACTTCCATTTTTGCTACTGATCACTAGAAAGAATTGTGTAAAAGGCACCAACAACAGTCCGAAAGGAACATACCCAGTCTATAAGTTGTTTAAGCATCAGCATCTACATGACAGGTGTCAGAAAAAAATGAATAAAGCTTGTTGATGATGGTATTAGTTTCTTTAAAAAAGGGAAGAAATCATTTTGTGCATATTTTCACACATCTATGTTACTCCAGCATGGATTCACCTAATCAAGCATTCAATTTTTTTCTCATCCTTTTGGTTTCCCCGCCTCCATAATATTCTAATCAACAGCACATTTCAGCTTTTAATTAATACATGATAATTTCAATATCCATGTAACAAATAGAAACCAAGAAATTAGTTTATTTTACCAAAAATTTACTAAATTGACTGGTGATTGTAGGTACTTCCCATTATTTGCTTCAGAAGCATCTACATGGAAGATAAATGTTCAGTTCAAACACGATAAATGACTAGGCTGAAGCAGTCTTTCAAGAGAAACTGAGTAGACCAGTTAGATAAAGTTTAAATTTTCATGAATCCATATTTACAGCAACAAAAAAGGAAAGGCACAAACCAGCCAAAGGAATGAATTAGAGAAGAGAAAACCGCATCTGTTCCTCCCAGCAAGGTTGTCATATCAAATTTTGGATTTTTCTCAAAACATCTATTAACTGACTTTGTCAAGATAAGCAGCATCTGCATCCATATCATGACCAAAAGGCAATGGAAACAGAAAGAAAATCATTGCTCCAGACATCTAGGTGCATATGATGATAATACCAGAAAAAGTCCAAGAGAAGTACTAAGAGATAAAAGAAAAAGTGCTTATGGTTATTTTAATGTCTAATATATGGGATCTTAAATCATAACATAATAGAAGTACCTGACCATATATGAGCTCTAATTGTCCCCTCAACGCCCCATATGGCTCTTCAGTACAGCTTATACAGACTAGATATATTGGACCTTTCACAAGAAAAGCTACCTGAATGTACAATAGAGTTAAAATAACTCAGAAAAAGAGTAAGTGTAAAATCTTCAACCTACACTTGTAAAATATTTCATCTATAACCATCCAAAATTAATTATGATCATAAGCATGAAATGCCACTCTATCCATGTCCTAGATTCTACAAAATAAGAATTTAGCCAGGCACCATAAGTTCTATAGACAAGTCCTAAATCAGCCCCCAAGGGCCAATAAAGGGTTATAAAAGAAACATTAGAAATTTAGGATCATTTAAATGGATGGTCTTTTGAGGTATATGGAAAAAGAAGTTAACACAGTTTGCTGTTTTACCAAACAAATATATTAAACAATGGGGGGAAAATCCATTAAAAAAAAAATGCCGAAGTATTCAATGGAATTTTTTCTGTTCAAAATACAAAACAACATGCATAACAGGAAGCTGCATGTTTCCCAATGGCATCTAAACCAATAGATATCTTGGCTCTATGTACGCCTATGCCAGGTGTAGGAATGCATTACTTATAAGCAATTTTAGTCAAGAACAAAAAACTGTTGAGCAAATAATCCGTTAAAAAGGTCATACACAGATGATATGAGTAAGCAGGTCACTATAGCACATATAGCTATAACTATAGATGAATAACAGCATCTCAAAGATCAATTAATATGAACCAGAAAGGCCAACTGACCTGATGGTTTCCGGCTCTTACAAACTTGATCCGATCTCCACTGGACAAAAAGATAAAAAGAACATTGTATTAATTCATCTTGCACATATTTTAACTAGATCATCCAAATCACAGACTAACAATTGGATTGTCAATAACAAGTAATGGGACAGGGATTGCTGGTCAATTCACACATAAGCTGGTTGTGGCAGCATACCTGTTCTCCACAAAAGAAATGATAGCCTGCAAGGTTGCTGAGAATCCTGCTAGTTTATGCTCATCTCCATACCTGAAAGTTCAGCAAGATGTTGCATAAAAAGAACAAAATCTCAACACAATCAAGATGTATCATATCTATTGAACCCTGTTTTTCTTTGTATAAATATAATAATAGCAAATATGACACTAGGTTAGCACTAAAATCTAAGTATACCTTGAGTATATTGGTTTCCCAGAGTGACTTAATACAAAAAAGTGTTTCTTCCGTTTTCTCCATGAAACTGAAGCATCATCCTGCACTTCAAACAGATGTCAAGTGTTAAAAGGCCAATTTCAGACTAAAGGCTCTTTATAGAATGATTAGAGCCAACATGTTAGTATACATTAAAGTTCTGGTTCAAAACCCTGAAGCTTCAAAAACTGCAGCACAAGGCACATTGAATAAGGACAAGAAGATTGAAGCAACCATATTAGTGAAAAAAAAAATATGATAAAGATATAAATACAAATTTGTGCATACATAGGATACAAATTTAATAAACATTTTGTACTTCACACACTGTCAAAGAGACACATGAAAATAACTTAGCAGCCTTAAAAATTGGAATAAGAATGACCAAGGATCAGCATGTAAACCTAGAGCAGAGTTATTATCCATGGCAAGTTTCTAAACCCTGCAAATGTCACCATCACAATATACGAAAGTTGTTCCGACAAATAAATACATGAATAGTTCCACATAGGTTGAAGCGAGTTTAGCCTAAGAAATTTTAGGCAGACATTCGTGGAGCTTCTAGAATCTAGAGGAATATCAAGGGAAACTAAAAGCATTAACCGATGATTAGAACAATGCATATCATGGGCATTTACCTTTTTCATTACCCCAGCACCTTTAAGTCCTGAACCCATAAGTAAAATAGGAAGCATTTAAGTAGCTTGCCATTGTCATCAAGTGATCTGTTGCAAGACTAGGGAAAAAAGCATGGATGCGCGCAAATCACTTTTCCTAAATACTTATAATTATGCAAACAACCACACAAGATGGAAGCAAGCCCAGGATTGGAGAAACACATACAGCACAGATGTTCAATGCACTACTTACTAAACGAAACTCCATTAATTCTGAATAAGTATCCACACTTTTCCCAGAATACCAAACAGATGGCCTGCTTTGAAGTAGTCTCCAAACCCTCCAATCTGAAGTTATAATTTGTTAAGGACTCATTTGGTTCGTGGAAAGTGGAGGGGGAAAAGTGTAGTCAACGGGAAATGGAAAAAATCCCTCTTGTTTGGTTGGAGTTTTCAAATGAGAGAGATTAGAAAAAAGTATTCCCATGAGAATATTATTACCATGTTTCATAGGAAAGAAAAACCTATGTAGGACATGGATTTTCGAAATTCCCATGGGAGGAGAATTGGAGGAGCTTTTTCTTCTAAAAATAGGATAAGATTTTTTTCTTATATTAATGATATAATAGATATTTTACATAATTTTTTCAAAAACTGGATGCTCAACCAAACATAAGCCACTTTTGCATGGTCAATCAAACATGCCAAAACTATATTTCCGGGCATCATATTCCCAAGAACAACATTCCAGGGAAGAAAATTTTCCTATGAACCAAACAAGTCCTAAATAGAAGTCCAATGTGCAGAATACTCCATAATTCTCTGCACGCATGTGTTTATGTTTCAACTTTTGCATTGAATGCATGGGTAGAACCGCCATCCAAGGCTATGTATTGGCTCGTAAGGAACTAGGAACATTTCCGTGACATTCTCCATAATGTTCGACAGGATAAACTCACCTAAAAATTGTATTATTTGTATGCATCAATACTACCTATTTTCCCAAATTATTTATAAAAATAGCACTTGCCTCAACTAAAAACCGAGCACCAGCTCGCAGTCCTACATTTTAGGGGAATAAACATGGAAGGAGCGAGAATCATGACGTAGTACTTGAAGGGCGGTCGAGTTTGAGCTAAGTAGATCTAACTAAACTATCAATTTTACAGCAAGCGCTGAATTCCAGGGATCCTTAAACCAAATTCAGAAATCACAGAACAATAAGCAGAAATTGTAGAACTCGCCTCATGAAGATGCTCTTTTCCATGGCTCCAGGCATCCGGCGAAGCCCCTCCATCATCTACCTCCTCGATCCCACTCTCCCCGCTGCTCCCCCTCTCTCCGGCATACCCGCTACTGCTAGGGCTAGGGGGCGCGTCCCCGTCCTCCTCCAAATTCCCCCTCCAAGCCACGCCACCATGTGAGGACGACGCCCGGGCCTCTCCAGCAGCTCTCTGAACCTCATCCACAGAATCCGAAGCAGCCGCAGGCTCCTCTTCCTCGATCTCATCGCCGGAGTAGAAATCCGCGGACAGAGATCCGTTGCTCGCAGCGGCCCGGGCGCCGGCGGCATTGCCGGAATCTTCCAGGGTCAAAGAACTCAGTCGTCCCTCTTCGGTGTATTCCTGGGGCTTGGGTTCGGGGTCGGGTCTAGGGTTAGCGTTTGGATTGGAAGGGCCGTCGCCGGGAGGAAGAGGACCGGGATCGGAATCCATGGCGGGGATAAGGACCGCAAAAGGGGCGGAAGAAGGGGCGGGGATTTAGGGGTTTTGGAGGACAGTTAGGGTGTGGATGGGAACGGGGAAGAGAGAGTTTCGTGTTTGTACCTGTCGGTCGCTGGCGGAGACCGGCAGTACAAGGTGAGGCTGCGGTGGTTGTGACCGGTAGGTCGGAATCATCGTGGTAAATTCCGTCAGCTCATTATGGGCCAGGACATCGCGGCCCACTGCGAGACAAGAGCCTGTTTCCTTAATCTAACAGCTCGTTATTAATAGATTCTGCATCCTCCCAGTGGATTTATTTTTCTTGGAAGCTGTCACCAGGTTTTCTATGATTAGAGCTGAAGATGGGCCGGGCCGGATTGGATTTTATCCTATTCAAGCCCGGCCCAATTTTTTTTGGGCTTCGATTCGTGCTTAGGCTTGAATTTTTTTAAAAAATTCATGCTCAAGCCTAGCCCGAAGCTCGATTGGGCCAGCCCACATGGGTACACATGGGGGCAATGGCAATGGCAGTGCCATGGGGGATTAGTTGGCCATGGAGGGGTGCCACGAAAGAGTGACGGTCGAGGGCCACAGGCAGGGGTTGCAGGGGTGCAGTGCGAACACCGAAGCTAGGGCCGGGGGGTCGAAAGTGTGAAGTGGGGTTCGTGAGGGCCGGGATTGGCGGAGAGTGGGGCACGTGGGTTTCGCAAGGGGCTGTGGAGGGTGGAGGGGGGTTCGAGGATCAGGACCGACAGGAGGGAGGGGGCTTCGCAAAGGTCGGGACCGGCAAGGTGGAGGGGGTTTCGCAAGGGCCTGGACCGTCGGGGCACGAGGGGAGGGGGCACTGTGGGGTGGATGGGTTTTGCGAGGTGGGGTGGGGGTGAGAGCATGGGAGATCGTGGGTTTCGCAAGGGGAGGGGGTGGATGTAGTGGGGGATGGGGGTGGTTTTAATGGACTTGGTTTCGGGCCCAGGTCCAAGCTGGACTAAAGATAGGCCCGAGCCCAATTCAAAAGAAAAATGGGTCTTATTTTTCAGCTAAGCCCAAAGCCGGCCCGAGCCCACTTTCAACCCTACCTATGATTAGCTTTGATGGTGGTCTACCGAATCATGGGATTTAGATGGTGCTGGATATGTTATAAGAAATTCTAATGGAGGTTTAGTTGCACCAAGAGGGGCATGTTTATTTGATGCTATGGTCGAGTGACCGAAGTTTGAGCTATATGGGAAGGTCTATCATATGCTTTATAAATTTTTAAAGGAGATTCTATAATAATTATTAAATAGTTATCTAGATCTACTCCATTTGAGATTGGTTCTCATCCCCCTTGGCAAAATTAATGAAAAATGATGGTAGTTCTAGGATCTTTTGAAGTTACTGTAGAAACAAACCATGCTGCAAATTGGATGGCATACATGGATCTATACTTTGGACGACCTCATTAGATGTTGCTAATATAATTTCTAATATTTTATTTTGTGATATTTTTATTCTAGATTGATTTAATAAATCCAATTTACCACAAAAACTGTTAGTTTTTATTTTTTTGTTTTGAAATTTAATATAATTTCTTTGATTTGTTTTTTTTTTCTTGCGTAGATAAATTTGGTTTTTGGAAGACTACTGTTATGATGACCGCTATCTTAGATGGAGAATTGTTCCTGCATCTTTGCATGGGAGAACCAAATCTTAGCAGCAACGAAGTCATTATATCTCGAATTCAAGCAAATTGCATGTGAACTTGCTAATGTATGATATACGATTGATTCTTACATAGTGGGCTTATTTATCAATTCCATTTTTTGAGAAACAATTTTGGTTTCTCTGCTTGGGTACTTTAGTCGGGATAAATTGCCGAAAGCTTTAGCTTGGCAGGCAACTACGGGTCCAACGCTTAGGTGACCTAAAACTGGCAATGGACCTCGGTTTCTGGACATGAGAGGAAATGGTCGATACCTGCTCGGTTATAGGCTGCTAATCACCGGAACCAACCCAAGCAGCCAGCATAGCTGCTGGACTGACAACTGATATCAGCTTTTGCTGTCACTCTGTATGAATAGCTGAGCGGTAAGGATAATTTCTATTACAAAAGCATGGAATATTATTAGATAACAACAATTTAAGCAGACCTGAAGCTGGGTGATAAGGGGTTAAACCTACATACCTCCGTTTTAAGTTTTACACAACGTGATAGAGTGTTTGGTCACATCCGCGGTAAATTCAACTCGTCTCTGAGAGCCTGCAAGTGATACGGCCAGACACACAACTCTTGAGTCAATAAAGACGATGCATAGCTTAAGTTTCTAAAAATTGGCCATCAGAATTTCCTACAAAAGCAACGTAATCCTCTTTAAGCATCGTCACAAGGAAAAGAGAAGCCTCACAACATACATTTATCACTGAATCGTGGAGGCAGCGAGCAGTAGATAATATGTGCTGGCATTAGCAGAATGAGATAATATGACCTGCTTACCGCTTTACATTTTTCCCCACATTCATGCGCATCCTCAACAAGAAATTAAAAGGAGCCGTTGAGCGTAGAAAGAAAGCAAAAAATTCGAAACCACAAGAAATCGAATTGGAAAATAGCATATTCCGCTATCAAGCCATTTTACATAACCTGCTAATGATTTTACATTTTTCCCATATCATGCACATCACCCATTAGAAATTACAGAGAGCTGTGGATAGAAAGCGAAAATTTCAAATCAGCAAGAAGTGAAATTGGAGAATAGCATTTCCTACTATCAAGCCACCAGCTCCGATGGGGAAGAAAAAATCTTGCAGCTCTGCCTTTTGATTAACAAATTAATACACTAAGGAGGCAGCATAAACCCGGTAAAGAGAATGCGAACCTCCAAAAGAATGCATATAACAAAATCACTCAAGCATGCCGCCTCAGTTGCTCATTGTCCTTCCTAACTCCACAATTATTTCTGTCCTATCAATCCTAGCATTTGAACAATGTCAACTATCACCAACCACCACCGCAATCAACCTGTTAAAGGCATGTCAGTTCTCCATCCATCTCACCCATTCTGCATGCAAATTGCCACTGACAACGAATTTCGTCCAGTGATAGGGCCACAGTATTGCCATTCCTAACAACTCCAGAATGGGTGAAAGAGAACTCAAACCACCACACTGAAAATAATTTAAACATATCATCGGAGGAACCTCCACCTAGACGAGTCGATGCTGACGAAGGCCCTTACTAAAATGTGGTTGCATCAATCTGACATACAACCCATTCATCTGCACCAGGGAATCATGTGTACCTTGTTCTACTACCCTGCCAGAATTTAGGACCACAATGTCATCCACATGCCTCATCATTGCTGCCCTATGTGCAATAAGAATCGTGGTCTTGTTTCCCATAATTAGTGTGTCAAGGGCCTCCTGCACCACCCTACTCGACTCAGACTCTATTGCAGAGCTGGCCTCATCTAACAACAATATCGGTGCATTTTTTAGCACGACACGGGCAATGGCAATCCGCTGCTTCTGTCCAGGTGTCAAATTTATCCCACTCATTCCTACATGTGTGTCGTAACCATGTGGCAGGCTGCTGATGAAATGATGGGCATTTGCTATTCTTGCTGCTTCTTTTATCTCGGCATCTGTTGCATTGTGTCTCGCATAGATAATGTTCTCTCTTATGGTTGTTGAAAAGATAACGGGTTCCTGTTGAACCAAACCCATGTGGCTCCGCAACCATCTCAAGTTGAACAACTTCAAATCCCGACCATCCAACAAAACTTGACCAGCAACAGGATCATAGAATCTCTCGATTAAAGAAATTATTGTGCTCTTCCCAGAACCCAAAACACCCACCACTGCTATTGTTTGTCCCCCATTGACCTTAAGACTGAAATTGCTAAGCACCATCACTTCGGGACGAGTTGGGTAGCAGAAATCAACATTTCTGAGCTCAATGCTTCCATAAACATTAGGGGGTTTAAGACCAGTATTATCATCTGGATCAATCTTTGGCTCACGGTCAATGATTTCAAATACTGATATGAGGGACTTCCGCCGTTTGAGAATATAAGGAGCAAGGCCAAATGGCTCCACCAATGCAAACGTGGCAAAAGAGAAAACCATGTACTCTTTAAGTCCTGTGGCTATTGTGAGACGGCCATCCTTGACTGAAACCGCAGTGTACCAAAGGAGAAGAGCATTACAGGCGAAAAGCAGGAACTGCGAGAAGCCAAAGGCAAAACCAATGCCCATTCCATGAAAAAAACTCTGCTTAAGTATTTTACCTAGCTGCAATCTGTACAGTTCCATCACCTTGTTACCAGCACAATATGCCACTACAGTATAAATGTTTCTAACAGCATCTTCAAGAACCAAAGAAGCCTTCCTGTGCATCTCCTGAATTCCCCTTGAGAACCCAGCAAGCCACATTTTCTGCAAGTAGAACAAAATGGTCACTCCCATGTTAATTGGAGAGAAATTTACCATAATATAAACCTGATGTGATCTCATATTGCTGGTCCTAAATTCTATGAAACATTATTAGTATAGGCAAAAAAAATCACAGACAGAAATGTTGGCACTTCCAATTCATGCAAACAATGAGCGCACGACAGCAGGTAATCCACAAAGTGATCAAGTTGTTATTTTGGATAATCAATTAAGAGAAAAGAAAAACACTTTAAAATAATAATAATAATAATTAAAAAAAAAAAAACAGAGAGAGATGACTACAGAGATAACAATTGCAAGTCATTGCCCTATATGTTCCATTAAAAGTTTCGCATCACACTAATACATTAATTATTTTCAATAAACATAAATCAGTTTATTCCTAAGAAGTGAAAGATTTAGCCGAGAAAAATAGTTAACCTTGTCCCACATTTGCCATGTTGCATGTGTGAAAAATACCTTCAAGTACGCATCCCTTTTAGGACCCCCTCCTTTTCAGAATACAGAATAAGTTAGTAGCAAAATAAATGGACCAACCTATCCCTAACCCACTTCAACCCAGAGTAAACTATTATAAGGGTGGTACAATTTATTCCAGGTTAAAGGGGAAAAGTGCTGCTTTCCTACCTCTCAAGCCACATACTCCACTGGGAAAAAATAGGTCAATGGCAGGTGCTTAGCAAGAATATTTGGATTAAGTGGTTAAAGGGGGCTCATTCCATTTTAACTCTGAACCAAAGGCAGCCTAAAGGTTTATACTAAACAAAATAATAGAGTTCCAATGGGCCTGTCTGGATTCCTAGATGGTTTATCCGTAGAAAAATCCATTTACGGCTAAAAAACGGGGGGTGGGGGTCTAAGTTGCAATTAAGAGTGTTTCACCACTTGGGGGGATTTGATTCTTAACAACACGTATAAGAAAATTGCATTTTGAAATAGATGATTTATCTTTTCTGGGATATTACATTAGGTGGGAGCTTCTTCCTTCCTCCAGAAACTAAAATACATATCTTAGTTCCTTCTTTCCTCAGTCCATCAAATCTCTTCCAAGTCAGTTCAGAAGAATTTATCCATGGTGCACCCATGTATTGACATGCCAACAGGCCCTAAGGACCAGTATAGATGTCCAGATAAAACACACACACAAAGTCATTTCTCCAATCTCTCTCTCTCTCTCTCTCTCTCTCACACACACACACACACACACAAGTTTCTGCCATTCATAGAAATTATTGGTAAATAACGCATTCGGGCATCCAAAGCTGAATGAGGATTTCTGTAGGGATAATTCAAACCTCTCAAATGTACTTGTTTGCTCAAGGCTACAGATTCAGGCAACCCACCAAAAAAAATTTTTGCACCACTCCTGATCCTTAACGCTAAAATACAAGCCTAAATTATTACAATGCAACTTTGTTGCAAACAGCCATGGTTACAACAGTTATCTCAGCATATTTCCCGACACTGACAATGAACACATGAAAACTTACTTATAAAATCATAGCTTCACAATGGCCAGAGAATGTGAAAGCAGCGAAATCACAGTCCTACCTTCTCAAATTGTCCTCAAATCCTCATAGAAAGATGACCCAGATTAACTGGAAGGTAATAGAGCCCTTGAAAATGACCTTATAAGATAGAGTAACTTTAATTCCATAAACCACATAGAACCATATAAGGGAACAATACCCCATTAGTGTCTTATATTGAAATATTTGTCTAATACGTCCATTCCCTTGGCATCATAATTGGAAACAATATCAAAGACTGTCATCTTTATGGGCTTGTTTGGTCCGTAGGAAAAAAAAAATTCCTTATTGGAATGTTTTTTCTGGAAGTTGATTCCTAAGAATATGATGCCTGTGAAAGTGGATTTGGCATGTTGGGTTGACCACAAGAAAGTGACACATCTCAAAGTATCTTATATTTGATCGAGCATCTATTTTTCTGAAAAAACTGTATAAAATATCTATTATATCCTTAATAAAAAAAAAAAACTTACCTCATTCTATTTAAAGCTTTAAGGGCACTCTTGGAAAAAAAAAAAGGATCCTAGTTCTTTTCCCATCGGAAAACCGAAAACCCACGTCTTCTTTCCCATGAAACATGGAAAATTTATTTACATAGGAATACCACTATCCAATCTCTCTTCTGAAAACTCCAACCAAATAAGAAGAGTTTCTTCGCTTTCCCATTGACTACACTTTCCCCCCTCCTATTCCCATCAACTAAACAAGTCCTATATAGAGTGCACCAACCCACAGAAGTAAAAAGCAAAGGAAATAAAGGCCTACAGCAGACACCAAATAGATGCGAAGTAAGAATATATAAAGCTAACCTGTGCAATAGCAGAAACTATTAGGATGGGCAGGGTTGCCAGTGCAACAAGAGCCACTCGCCATTCTAGAAGCATCCCAATAAGAAGGGCAACAACAACGGCAACAGTGTCCTGTATGAGTATAGATAGTAGATTGCTGAAAGCAGCACGGACAAATGTTGCATCATTTGCCAAACGCATGGATAACATGTCTGCACTGTTCTCTTCTTCATCAAACCATCCAACTTCATTACGCAATATTGCTGGAAGAAATTAGAGATCAGTCGACATGCATGTTAATGTGGAATTTTCATCAGATGCACCATAATAAGTTTGTGAAAAGAAAATTTTCTACAATATAAAGACAATATCAGTTACCTGAGAACATCATCCTTCTAACTCGCTCAGTCATCTTCTCTCCCATTATACCAAAATAGAAGTGCTGTAAGAAGTTGGCAACCACTGTAATAATGCCCATACCTGCAATGATCAAGCACCATTTGTTCACTTCGTTCCGTATATCCTGGACATCAATTCTGTAGTACGCTGCCACTATCAGTGCAATATTGTAAGCAAGAAGTGGATTAAATGAACCAAAAATTGCAGCACCGGTGCACCCTAGAAGAGCATAAAGCCATTCTGCAAAACTAAGCTCTGCAAGCTTCCAAAATGATGGTGGTTTGTGGTGCTGCAAGTCCTTCATCTCCCTCTGTTTGGTATGCATGTCATCAAACTGATTAAGAGGACGGCTAAATGTTTTTGAATGCGAACGCTCATTTTTAGGATCGGATGTCAAGAGTGGAGAAATAGGTGACTCTGGGTCTGAAGCATTCGAGGATTGTCGATTTATAGAATGAACATCAATTTTGGGAAGCTCAGGCAATCTCATTTCCAAACTGTCCTGTCTTTTGATGGATGGGGCACCTTCTGTTGCCACCAAGGGCATCCCATTTTCCGCCATTTGCTCTGAAGGTGGGCTATGAACCTTTGGTGATTCATGAGAGTTGTAACCAGAATCTTGCTGCCGAAATGCACCATGAGCTCTTTGAAGAGAGGGTGATTTTGTCATCTTAGGAGACGATGAATCTTGAAAACTGGGGCTTGCTGATGAATCCCTTTCAATTTGGAAAGTTGAAGACTCTTTGTAATTCCTGATAGGTGTCCTGAGAAAGGTAAAGAAAAATCTCTTGACATCTCCTCAGCTTGATGCGTTGAATAAGCAATAACCATGAGCATGCGACAAATGAGTGCATCAAGTGAACCATATAAATGGATGTTGGGTCAGTCATATGGACAGTGACTTGACATGAGATTCAATGCTTCATGATTTTAACCCTTGAAAAAAAGCATATTGATGACACTAACAATGTGATCAACTACACAACTTTCAGAAATGTAACAGGTAGATCCAAAAGCTTTTACTTCACAAAACAAGTAGAGGATATGAACAAATTCTAAAAGCAGCAATAGCCATTATTTTCCATTATTTTTGATTCATGTATAAGTTACCCTAAAAAGGATGAAGACAAGTATCAAAAGTAGAGGATTGCAAAATATTAAGTAGCATACTGGATACCGTGACAATATGAAAAAGACCAAAGCTTAAATAACAAAATATGTAGCAGGTTCTCAAATTAATGAACTACAAACTTTTCTCATAATGATCAGCCAATCTGAGAGCCAGATCTCTCCCACGGAAGTTGGATAGACAATTCCTATAGAAAGATTCACCAGGTGCAGCAAAATATTTCACTCTACCATGAACTTTTTGGCTAACTGATTCCTGTGAGAGAAAAAAAAAAAGACTTCCTAAGCCTGGCATAAGGCACTCAATAAAGTCCTTTCCACTCTGAATGAAGCAATAATGATAAAACATCTGTATACTTAAGTATACAGCAGTCGGCAGCTGAAATTGTCTGCGGTGATATGAAACAAGATATCTAGCACCAGCTTAAATTTCACATTAAGAAGCCACAATTCACTAGGGTACTTGTACTACTTCAAGTTCATCTCATGTTGATGCATCCTTCTAGACTCCCAAGGAACATGGAAAAAGTCCCTTCCATGAGAGACATTATGGCCATGCTCAACACTCAACCTCGAGTGTATCTAAACACAGCACTATTTCTGATTTTCAGAAAAGCCATGCTGGGTGAAGCCAAAAGCATGTGTACTCCAGTCTATTTGACTTCAGCAAATAACCAGCTAGCCCCAAGATGCAAAATTACCATGATGATTGTATATATTAACAAGACCTCATGAGATTGACGTAATCTAGACAATTTTCGTCTGAAAGAACTTATACATACTCAACAGGGCCACATGCTCTAGTCTTCAATTAACCACACCACAACCAATACTTTACAAGGACCATTCAGCAAGCAAATCATTAACCACTTATGCTTACTTTGTGGCAAATGGTTCACACGCAAGGCATCTCCAAAACCATTAAACAATGTCTACTTGTTTATGATTGTGCATGATGAAACCATCTTATGCAGTATTCCCTTACCATATACCTTGCCAGAGTCACTCCTAAACTTCATCTGACAAACTCAAACCATCCTAAATTATTTATATTCACTTTATCATCCCCATAATTGCCATAACCATCATATATTCTAGATCTTTCCACATTGCTTGGCATTCCAACTAACCAATAGAAAACATTTCCTTTGAAAAATCCAGCCTCTAGATGATAGTTAATAACAGAACTACACTACGGATGTTCATATAAATCCATCCATATTTATTTGATCCTTTCCATAAACACTCTCATTGATCAATATTTTTCCATTTCGTTATGAACCATAGTGCATTCAACCAGCTTGGGTAGTCTCTGACAAGGACTCAAATCCCCTGAGATTGGGTCATCTTGGTTTTTCCTTAAACTGGGAACACCACAAAATGACACTTGGAAGAATGGATGCCCCATCCTATCCTCGTCTCCATCTCATCCTAGTCTTGTCCCAACACTTGGGATGGTGCCCCGTCCCAACATTCAGAATGGTAGGATGCCCCGCCATCCCACCAGGACTTAAATCTTTGAACTGTGGTGCTTCTTTCAATCTACATCCACATCTCCATGTGCATCCCACTAGACAAACATTTTATTGATTCTGCCTTGTCATGAACATGTTTCAGCGTCGATCTCCTGCTGCAATTACATTAAGAAGCAGATGGAGCAGAAGAGGGGGAAAATCCAACAAGCCCTCATGACCCTTCCCCAGAGCCATCAATAAGAACAGCATGATCCTGTTGTTGCATGCCACACGTGCCCTTGACTGTGCCACCTCAGAAGGTGCCTGTTTTATCATGTACATATAGCAAACACCAAAGGCCACTTGTTGGACACTTATCAGCTGGTATATGATAATACCAGTTTTACCTGGACACTCCAAATTTTAGGTCTTTTCATGGTCAGACACCTGGAAAATCGGGACAATTTGGCACTTCTAATGAAAATTTTAGATTTTAATATAATAATCAGCAACCATCCTATCATTTATGAACTTAAGGAGCATTGATGTAGCTCATTGTCTATGATATGCATATACCAATATATATTTACACATACATATATTTAACATAGATGTGTCCTTGTGTCTGGTTCTTTAAAGATTCCTGTTTACCGATGCATATTTACACATACGTATATTAAATATAGACAAGTCCTCATGTCCAATTGTTAGAAGATTCCTGTGTTGGATTCTTTTGGACATTGACACCCATATCATTTGTCCAAGTAAAATTGGCTAGTACAAGCCCATATTGGCCAATGATACACAACGCAACCAGGTATTGATCAATAGGGTCCCCTTAAATGTATAATATTTTTTTTTTAAAAAAAATCTAATTTGGATGGTACATATATTCATAAATAGTTACAGCTATGCATAGAGGAAAGTGATGCACAATGGTTTAACAATCATCCAAATGAACAACATGCAGATGCTCTGAATGATGTTATAAAGCCGAGGTATGCTTTAACCAGTGAAAGTATTCACCCAACAAACAAGCCATGAGGAATACCTAGCAAATGAATTAAAAATGATGTTGGCTTTAAAAACAACCATATAACAAGCACTAGAAAGTTAAGTATACCAGTAACTTTCAAAACAGACGTGTAATAAAAATTAAGGGACTACGGTAAACTAAGCCCGCAAAATTCTTAAACCAAAGGACTTTGAACAGAAGGTTGTCTTAGTATATAAGTACCTCCTAGGAAGCTTTGCTGCTTCCTCACATCTTAAGAGTTCTGCATAAAGGCCATCTAGATTCAGCAATTCATCATGTGAACCCATTTCAACAAGTTGACCCTCCTCCATCACAGCAATATAATCAGCATTCCTTATAAGGCTAAGGCGTCTGGCTATTATAATAGTGGACCGTCCCAACATGAGAATATCCAATGCCTCCTGAACGGCTCTTTCTGCCTCAAAATCAAGACCACCTGTGACCTCATCGAGTAGAAGAATAGATGGGTTTGAAAGCACAGCCCGAGCAACAGAAAGCTTTATTTTTTGTTCTTCAGTCAATGCCAAACCAGCCCTACCAACCTGACATGCATTTCGCTCAACTAATGAGTGGGGGAAAATTGATATGGACTCAGTTAATTAGGTTGAAACGTATGCTACACACCTGTGTATTATATCCTTTTTCAAGTGAACTGATAAATGCGTGCGCATGTGCTGTTTTAGCAGCCTCTTCAATTTGATCAAATGTAGCAGATCTTCCATAGGCAATATTTTCCCTGATGCTCAAACTTAACAAAGCTGGCTCCTGGGTGACTAGTCCTATTTGGCTTCTTAACCATTCTAGCTTCAGGTTTTTTATATTCTCACCGTCCAAAAGCACTTCGCCTGCACCAAAAGGTAAAGAAGCCTTTCGACTCTTCGGTCATGAGTCCAAGAAATGCAGATGAAAATGGTAAAAGGTGGTTAACGAATTGATCACAATAATACCTAACGTAGGATCATAGAAGCGCTCCATAAGAGGAATTATACTGCTTTTTCCTGAACCATTCCTACCAACAAGAGCCACCGTTTTTCTGGCAGGTACAGTTAGGTAGAAACCACTTAAAATTGGAATCTCCGGACGTGATAGATAGCTGAAATATACATTCCGGAATTCAATGTTTCCCTGTACTGAAGCTAATGTATTCCCATCCTGATTAACAGTGGAGGTTGAATGGCTTATCATCTCATAAAGTCTATAAGCTGCAATTCTCCCTTGTTCAAATGAGTAAAAGTTTGTGGCTGCTTGATTTAATCCACTGTAAATGATAAAATTGTAAATAAGAAAAATGCTGTGCTTGAAAAATAAAATAAGATTTACACTTCAGAAAAGACAACAAATGCTTACAGGCCACTTAGTATTACAGCGAACAGAGCTGTTATAATTTCACCACCATTAGCTTTTCCATGTGAAATAAGGAACCTCCCAACCCAAAGTTGTAGAGCACAAGAACATATGGCAAGTCCATACGTGAATCCAAGACCAAGGCCTTGCACAAGACTTATCAATATCCCATACCGTAGTGTTGCCTGAAGTGATGTAGCATATGAATACTTCGCCAGAGTTTCATTTGTGAATGCATACAAAGTCCTGACATATGAGATTGCCTGCATGGTATGATGATATATCATCAGTTTATCAACAACTGCCATGACACATCTTACCAAAAAGAACTGGACCAACTTATCACCTAATAACGATGGTATTCAGAAAGTATATTCTAGTATTACTTGTTATGCAACATTAACTGCATATTATTTGCAGTATTACAGCAAAGGCATTCTGCTGTTAAGAGTCCATAATGCAACTGGTGAATGCATTTTGCTACTGTTATTAATTCATTACTGCAAAGTACAAACTACAAACTGTTATTACTAATTTCCACCTCAGAGAGAGAAGTCCCAAACTTCACTGCCCATCATGACAGGAAAAAGAATAACTCAACGGCATATAAGATTTCAACAAGTCTGAACATAGCAGGAACCAGTATCATAATATAACATCCAAAAAAATAATATCCGAAGGGAAGGCATGGAAAACAAACATATATATAATCATAATTACGGGAAGTGATCTTTCTATATATGTAAAACAGTACTAGTTAAAAAAAGTCCTCAAACAAAATTTACCTATCCATAGATGGTACAGAAAAGTGTTGTCCATGGCAACAATATCACCTAAGTTTCTTGAAATAGATGACCAGTTTCCAGAGTAGCCATAGGACATTGTCTGCATCGCCAATAATCCATTGCTACGTTCTTAACAAGTTCATACATATGTGCACAAAACAAGGTTTGTTGTACCAGCTGATACTGTACCATGTGTACCACATTGGTATGCAGTCTCATACTGTACCAATACTTGGTAACCTTGCCATCTCATACTGTACCATCTACTAACACTATAATAAGATGGTCCTTGTACGAGATCCGATACCAAGATGGTGAATCTTGGTGCAAAATATCATGGTCTGACTGATCAATGCAGTTGGCTAATTGATTGCAGATTTTGTTCATGCAATCTCATAAATTGGGGTGTTGAGCTGTTGTTAGGACCATGCATAAGTATCTCATTTAATTATAATCTCTGGGATGGCAGTTTGGTACTGCAATAATGCCACAATAGCTAAGGTTAAGTATCATGCTTAAGTGAAGAAAACAACATACTTCTATTCAGGTGCAAAAGCCAAAAGAAAGTGAGAACACAGTATGATAAAGTTGTCCATAAGTTCAAACAAGGACCTGCTTAGAGACGTTAACAATCAGCAAGCATTCTAGGCAAAGAGAGTTATTGGAAAAAATGTAGAAGTCTTTACTGCTCAGCCATCTTTTTTTCGTGCACAAGAGTGATGATGATTTTATGGTTTTCAAGGGAATAGATAATATTGGGGATAAACCCCGCTCCCACCGAAATTCAATCTGATGCTTAGTCTAATGTAACCGGTAATCACGAAAGAGCTTCGATCGGGAATTCTTCCTCCAGCGGCCAAACCCCTCCAGACTCTTCCAGCAGCCGAACTCCTCCAGTGGCCGAACCCCTTCTGGACTCCTCCAGCAGCCGAACTCCTTCCGAACTTCTTCTTCAGTCGGATTCCTCTAGCAGCCGAACTCCTTCTGGACTCCTCCTTCAGTCGAATTCCTCCAGAAGCCGAACTTCTTTCGAACTTCTTCTTCAGTCAAATTCCTCCGACAGCCAAACTCCTTCCGGACTTCTCCTTCAGCCGGACTTCTCCACCAGTTGGACTCCTTCTGGACTTCTCCATCAGTCAAACTTCATCCGGATTCCTCCAGCGGATTACTTCCAGATTTCTAGTATTCCTCTCGGATGATCCCCTCTAGCCATACTCCCTTTAAGAGTCCGAGCTCCTCTGAAATTGATATATATCAAAGCTCTTCACCAACCAATGCCTGCTTCCTCCGAACTTCGACTATTAAATCTCAATGAACAGGCACATCCCGACAACGGACACTTTTCTTCATAACAAACTCCACGTGGTCCCGAGCGATCCAGTACCGAACGGTTACGGCTATCATTATCAGTCTGCTACAGGCGACCCCACTACCGGATGGTTACGACTATCATTATCAATCTGCTACGGGCGATACCTCTCTCCATAATAAATTCTACGTGGCTCCGAGCGGTCCACTACCGGACGGTTACGACTGTCACTATCAGTTTATTACAGACTCCGTCTATAAAAAAAAATCCTCCAGATACGTTTTCTTTAAGCTCTCTTCTCCTTCCCAAAACTCTGCTGAGTTCTTTCCTGAGCACTCTATTTCTGTTGGCCAGACGAGCTGACTTGATCATCGAAGGGTCCTACCAGAGCCACCACCATCGACTCCAGATGGGACTTTATTTTGTAGGTCATCGACGGCGACCTCTTCTTCCTCTACTGCAGCTCGATCCGACGTCAACCAGATTCTGCACCAATAAGATTGGCGCTAGAAAGAGGACCCCTCTACTCCTGAGGTACCCTTGTTCTTAAAGGAGTGCTCAGTCGACCCTGTGGATCTTCTTCTTCAAGGTTCATCTCCATCCTCTCCCTCACTCCCAAGAAATGCCCCCAAAGAAGGCGACTATCCGGAGATCTACCGCTTCAGCCGTCAGATCTGAGCCAGATCCATCCGTTCATGCTCCATCGTCGGCACTTCAACCTCCACCGACGATCATGGTAGATCCGGAGTAGTTTAACCTGCTGATGCAATGGGTTTAGAGCCTCACCGAAATGTTGCAGACCATACGGTAGCCTCCTATGGCGATTCCGCTAGAAAATCTGCCATCAGAATGTCAGAAACCGGTCCCAAGAAGGAGCACTTGGGCTAGCATACCCGTCGCCCCTGGGAAGAAAAAACAGAGAGCAGAGGATCCTTGTTCGAATCGTGATTCTTCTCCGGAAAAGACCTTCCCCATCTACAGCCAAAAGCCTTCCAAGATCTGCGATCGAGATGACGTCTTCGATCAGAAGCTATGAGAGATGGATCGATGGATTGAGAAACTCCACCACGTCGCCCCGGCTCACCATGACGACACCTGCATCGATTCCCCTTTCTTTCCCCGAATTATGCAAGAGTCCGTTTCGCCGAACTTCAAGCTTTCGCAATTTGAAAGCTACGACGAAACATCTGATCAGATCGACCATCTGGAGGCCTTCCGAACCATGATGTTGTTCCATGACGCATCAGACACCATCTTATATCGAGCTTTTCCGTCTACCTTAAAAGAAGCAGCAAGAAACTGGTACTCAGCATTTAAGCTGGATACCATCTTTTCCTTCGATCAAATGAGCCATTAGTTTGCGACTCACTTCATCAACAGCTGACGTCCGAGCCGAGGTTCGAATTTCCTAATGAATATCAAGCAGGAGGAAAAATCTATCCAGACTTATGTCACCCGGTTTAATGCTGTTGCATTAGAGGTCCGGAATCTGGACCAGTCTGTTGCAATGGCCGCACTCAAGAACGGCCTTCAGAAGAATGATTTGCTGTTCTCCCTGAAGAAGTACCCCAAAGACTTTGCTTATCTGCTAGCTCGGGCTGAAGGATATGCCCAAATGAAAAAAGCCTTCAAATTGAAAGATGAGGAAGCCGCAGGAGAACAGCGGACGGGCGAGTCTAATAGACCCACCACTGATGGAGGGCCAAATGAAGTTCGGCCGCGCTCACAGACTCTCTCCGAGTGCAAGCGAGCCCGAACTCCTCGTGCTCGTCGTCAAAGAAGGCTCGACAGAAGGGCACGAAGAAGTTCTCCTCCCAGAAGGTTCCACAACTATGCCCCCTTAATGCTCCTAAAACTCAAGTTCTAATGAAAATTAAGAATCAGCTACCAAGACCAGAAGAATTACGATCTCTCTCAAACAAGTGCAATCGAAGCAAGTACTGTTTGTATCATCATGATTACGGCCACGATACTGAAGAATGCATTCAGCTCCAAGACGAGATTGAAGAGCTCATCAGGGGAGGCCGGTTGGGTCGATTTCTCAGACGCCAGCCTGAAGCAAGAGAAGATCGACCGAGGGCACTATCGCAGCCAGAACCACCAAAGAGGAAGGAACAATAAGGAGATCGATCGTCTCTCGGCATCATCAACACTATCGCTAGGGGACTTAGTGTTTCGACGAGCCGCCATCTCTCAGCCTCAGAGCCGGGAGAAGCTTGCCCCAAATTGAAAAGGCCCGTATGAAATAGAGAAGGTCATTCGGTCCGAAGCTTATCGCCTGAAGGAGCTCGAAGGAACAACGCTCCCACGACCTTGAAATTCAAAAAATCTAAGAATGTACTACCAGTAATTTTCCTTCAATAAAACTTCTCCATTTCAACATTATTGTTTCTTGATGCAAAAACTATGTGATGACAAGAAAGAAGTAATCAAAAGTGGTCATGTTAGGAATAGGAGGAGAACCTCGTCCTAACATGAGCAAGTCGAAGACCTCCAGTTATTTAAGACAGAAGGAGAACCTCGTCCTAACGTGAACAAAGTCGAAAGCCTCATTCATTTTAGACGAGGTGAGAAGAGAGGCCTCGACTCGGCTGGAGATAAGATCTTCCCCGAGCTTCAACCTCAACAGGAGATAAGATCTCCTTCAACCTCAGCTCCTTCAACCTCAGCTGAAGATAAGATCTCCCCCGAGTTTCAACTTCAACAAAAGATAGGATCTCCTTCAACCTTGACTAAAAATAAGATCTCCCCCGAGCTTCAACTTCAACAAAAAATAGGATCTCTTTTAACCTCGACTGGAGATAAGAACTTCTCCGGGCTTCAACCTCGGCTGAAGATAAGATCTCCTTCGAGCTTCAACTTCAAAAAAAGATAAGATCTCTCTCAACCTCCACGGGAGACAAGATCTCTTCCGAGCTTCAACTTCAACCGAAGATAAGATCTCCCCCGAGTTTCAACCTCAACGGGTGCAGAGTCCGAAAAAAAACTTCGACAATCGTCTTTTTTGTACTTCCTTCAAATTTCGAACTCAAAAGTAGAGGGACTAGTATTAGGGATAAACCCCGCTCCCGCCGAAGTCCAGTCTGATACTTAACCTAATGTAACTGGTAATCGTGGAAAAGCTTCGATCGAAAATTCTTCCTCCAGCAGCCAAACCCCTCCAAACTCCTCCAACGGTCGAACCCCTCCTGAACTCGTCCAGCGATCGAACTCCTCCCGGACTCTTCCAACAACTGAACTCCTTCCGAACTTCTTCTTCAGTCGGATTCCTCCAGAAGCCGAACTCTTTCTGGGCTTCTCCTTCAGTCGGATTCCTCCAGCAGCCGAACTCCTTTCGGACTTCTTCTTCAGCCGAACTTCTCCACCAATCGGACTCCTTCTGGACTTCTCCATCAGTCGAACTCCATCCGGATTCCTCCAGCGGATTACTTTCAAATTTCAAATAGTATTCCTCCCAGATAATCCCCTCTAGCCGTATTCCCTTTAGGAGTCCGAACCCCTTTGAAATTGATATATGTCAAAGTTCTTCACCAACCAACGCCTGCTTCCTCCAAACTTCGACTATTAAATCTCAACGAACGGACACATCACGACAACGGACACCTCTCTCCATAACAAACTCCACGTGGCCCCGAGTGGCCCACTACCGAACGGTTACAGCTATCATTATCAATCTGCTACAAGCGACCCCACTATCGGATGGTTACGGCTGTCATTATCAGTCTGCTACGGACGATATCTCTCTTCGTAATAAATTCCGCGTGACTCCGGACGGCTTACTACTGGATGGTTACGGCTGTCACTATCAGTCTGTTACAAGCTTCGTCTATAAAAAGAAACCCTTCAGATACATTTTCTCTAAGCTCTCTTCTCCTTCCCAAAACTCTACTGAGTTCTTTCCTGAGCACTCCATTTCTATTGGTCAAAAAAGCTGACTTGATGGTCGGAGGATCCTACCGGAGCCACCACCATCGACTCCGGACGGAACTTTGTTTTGTAGGTCACCGGCGACGATCTCTTCTTCCTCAACTCCAGCTCAATTCGGCCTCAACCAAATTCTGCACCAACAGCTAAGAAGCCAGAAATGCTAGGGTTTTCAGTACTAGTGGGAGCTAAATGAGAAAAAAAGCAATAACAAGTGGCCAGCTGCCCAGAACCCTTCTGCATGGATCTAGACTCTATTGATCCATAGGAATTTCCATGAGTGAACATTAGGCCTTTTTCAAAGCCTAGCCAACAACAGAATCCTCACGGCCGCTACCTTTGGGAAGAGGGGGTGGGGGGTTAATCATGGCAAGCTGCTGAAAATTGGCAAAAATCAGATCATAAAATATAATTTTAAATAGTTAAGCAGCTTGATTTTATGTACTTAATCTTTTTGAATATATTTATAATGATCATAGCAAATTGTTGTTGAGGTAAAAGTGAATGACATATACCCAACGGAAAACAAATTTGAGGCAGAAAACTATCAGACAGGCAAAAGAAACACCCACACCACTAACTTGAGCAGGACTATGAAACTCAATAAAAATACTGGTGAATTGCATCAAGAAAAACCTGTTCAGCTATGCCCGCTGCTTCAGCATAGGCATCTTGAATATTTTCAGCAAGCCTGTGGAGAAATATATTTGATATTCCTCCTGCAGCAACAATGAATGGACCAGTGCCTAGTGTCAGAAGTGCAATCTGCCAACAGTTGATCAATCCAATGACCAGACCACCAAAAAATGTAGCCATGTTATGGATATAGTTTCCAACCTGTAACATGGTCGCACCGGTTACAACAGACAAACCCATTGGATGACTTCAAATAAACTAATCAGATTTTACAATAAATGTATTTTTACATGGTACAGATCAAACAAGTAAGAACAAAAATATCTGTCCACAGCATGAAAAGATAGTCCAGCTCATAAACATACTTTCTCGCTTAATGCAGATTGAATGAGCAACACATCACTCAATACTTGACTAACAATGTCTCCGTTGTTCCCGTAAGTATCAAAAAAGCTCATGTCCTGGTTCAGCAGAACCTGGACATACTTTGACCTGATGACCGCGGTCTGCCTCTCTCCAGTAAGAATCCAGCATGAGACCTCTATAATATCAATCAATTCAGTAAATGCATCAAGAACATATTTAAATAATAAAAAGGTTGGATGACAATAATTTGACCTTACCTATCCAACCAGCAACAAAAACACCAGCAGCTATATAGACAATGTACAGGGCATGCTGCAAATGGAGAAGAACAATAATGAGAGGGGAAAAAACTATTGATCTTACACTATGATCAACTCTGGAAGGGTGAATTTTTCTGGACACTCAGAATACAAATAGAACAGGAATATACCAAGATGGAGCAAGAGTGCATATAAAAGAAAATCTCAATGAGAAAAATTGAAATGAAGAAATTTTCTTTCACAATATACAATAGTTATAACTTACAAGAATATAATTGCTAGAAAGAGAAAAGATAAACGAAATAGTACGTACCTACAACAAGAAATGAACAAACAATACACAGTACAGGAAATGGTTTGTGCATTTCAAAACATGTATTAAGAACATGTGGAAACCATGCACATCAAAGAAAAGGAGCCATACCATACAACACCACCCCCTGGGGGTCACAAAAATAAAAAAGGGCATATCTAAATAATAAGTTGATAAAAAACAGCTGAAAGTGGAATTAGTGCTGCCTGCCACCAACGTTGTAATTCTTGAAGAATTTAAAGTTGTAACAATAGAATATGCAAAGTGAAATAAACATAAACTGTTCAAGGATATTCAGAATTGTAGCACTACTTAAAGTTTCCCATGATCTTATGAGAATATTTCTCAAACTAAAGATAAGTTGAGAAATGATGGAAGTATCAAAATATTTTATTGGCTTTTACTTGTAGTTGATGGAGTGTAAATATGTCCAATAAAACACTATGAAAAGGCAAATGAGAGAAAAAAAAGCGATCCTATTTGGATGATAGGATTAATCTGGATACATAAATTCCCAAACTTAAGCAATCTATTTGTGCAACTTCTACGCCATCACCTCTTCTCCCTTATAGGAAGGTCATTTGTAGGCATGTTGACCCATATCTTAATGTAGCACTCCTAAAATCTTCCTTGTATGGAAATAATATTCTTTGATGACTTCCAAGCTGCTATGATTATTGCACCTAGCTCAGCAATAGCAGGATCACTGCAATCCTACTACTTGCTTTATTGCAGCCATCACGATGGATTTCCTTGCAGTTGTTATCTAGAAATATAAATAAAATTTCAGCTTGAATAGAGTCACCAACTCCGATACTTGGAAAACACTGTCATCATAACTGAAGTCGCACAAAATACCCAGACTGCCAATAAGTCCAACTTGAAGAAAACATAGTGGACTTAAAATACAATTAATGGATTTGATGACTCCTTAGCATTTACTGGGCATATTCTAGGCTCATCTTCTACAAAAATCTCCTCCATACATACAAAAACTATTGAGGATGGACCTTAATTGCCAGAGATGAGCACCTATGGGAGTGGGTTCGGGTGCAAGTGCAAGGGTTCAAGATTCTGGAGAAGCAGGTGCATTATCCTAGACAGAAGATTCCGGTTACCAAGGGATAGACCACAACCATATTGAACCCTACTCATCAAACACATCACTATTTGTGCATTTTTTCTTAGTATTCTGTCAAAAAGTTCTTGAAGCAATTTCTATTTTTATCTTGGCCATTATTTCCCACCACAAGAGACTCAAAACATTTGGGAAGTCGTGCTTAAGGCTATCTAATAGGACATTCTAAAGGAAAGTAAATAGATGTCTTTCGAAATAAAGTTTTTAATCTGGCAGAACTTTGGTCTTTACTCTTTCTTTAAATTAAACAAGGGAAAGGGATTATATCCTTCATCAAGAGGCTGACTTGAAAATTTTGAGAGATTTTCTCAATGTCCCATTTTCCTTTTACTGCCTAAAATGCCTTTAAACCTCATTTTCTTGTTAACATGGTAGTCCTAATAGACCACTGTTTTTTTTCAATACCAAATTCACTTCTCAAAAATAGAAGAAAGTTTTATAAACCTCGCAACTTAATTCACCATTCAATCTTATTTAGCTATATAGGCAGGGGACTCTTGCAAAAAATAGTGTTTACTATGATTGATAATATCTGGAGATAAAATAAGGCTTATAACTACAAAGAATGAATTCTTATCTAGCCCAATACAAAATATAAGTGGAAAAGAAGATGACCTGGCAAATAGGAGAAAACAAACTGGTCATTAGTAATATAATCCACTGAGTGACAAGAGTTTCCAAATTAAAGAACATTCTTCAAAGCAACAACATGATGTCTAAAGTAAATAAAGTTGCAGATACAAGACAAGTGTAGAAAGGATGTGCATACATGTAGATCATGTAAGAATTAAATAAATACAACAAACATGAAAAAGCTTCTGTCATGTTTTAGAAACTGAAGATGCTTATGTATACAAGGAAGTTGATAATTAACCCAATTTTCCTTTACAATACTAGCAACTAGGCAATGCAAGGTATAGCATGTTGCAGTATAATAAGAGGCAAATGTATCATCAGATAGCAAGAATGCCAGAAACGGCATTAAAAAGAGTTTCTTATGTTGGTTCAATAACCTAGTGAAGGAACTGGCAAGGAAGAAAGAGATGCCGAAGTGGCTTTGCCTAGCCCATCAAATTTCTGAAGCGGCGTACAAGAAAGCATATAAAGGGGAAGCTTCCAAATTGGATTCTCCAAAATCACACCATGCCCATAAACCACCTTAAACCCTAATGCACCGATTTACCGAAACAGGCACAAACTCAGAACAACCCTATGTAAAAACCGCAAAGTACTATTACAGGCAATGAATTCGAACGTGGAAAAAGAAAAGAACCAAATCGTCAACATAGAAACAGGGTGATAACCCATAAGAGATATGAAACTCTTTTTCCCGTATCACATACCTCCTTGAACTTATGGAACAGCACATCCCCATGGCCATGGATATCGGAACTAAGGCTATGCGAATTGAGCAAGTTGATGGCCCTCCCGAAGAAGTGCAAGTACACGACAAGCGCCATCCCGTGTGCCGCCGCAGCGTACGCCCCGACCGTCATCAGCACCCAGTCGAGCCCGTCGGCGCACGCGAACAGCCTGGAGAAGGGCACGGCAGCCGGCGGTGGCTCGATCTCCTCCACGTCGTCCACCGGCCCTTCGTCCTCCACCTGCACCGCCTCCACCCCGGAGTCCATGAACGGCGACGGCGACTCCGGCGGCTCCGACACCTCCGACACCGGCGTTAGCGGCTGCATTTGTAATACGCTATCGAGTAATTAATCATTGTCTGCTTTTCTTGGGTATGATTTTGTAGGACTAATCGAGAGTCAGATAGATTGTTTGGAGAGCTCTCATCAGATAGTCGATTAACTTGGGGCCAATCAACCATCGGTCAATCAGTTGACTTATAGGGGGCTGACTGATCATCGATCAATTAGCAGATTTGGAGGTCGATCGATCATCTATCGATCCATCGATGGACTTGAGATCGAATGATGGTCGGTCCACTGGATGGCAGTATGTCGATACTTCCATTATTATGTTGGTCAGATCGATAGTAAGTCGATAGGCCGCTGATCCTTTCATAAGTTTGTTTATCGTCAATCATCAGTCAGCGAATAACCATCGATGGCCAACGGTCAATCGATTACTAGTGAGTTGGATGGCAGATTAACAGCTCCCAATAGGAGTTTTATAGGTCTATATCTAGTTATTGGAAAATGGAGTTGTGTTGCTTCCCTTGCTGGCTACTATCTTCACCTCTATTTCTCATCTCTCCTATTGTATTTCTGAGTTGCTGTTTCCATTGTTTGCTTTCCTAATTTTGTTTCGCTTATTTCATCCCCTCCGTACTTCACCATTGTAAATAACCACCTCTAATAAAGCTAGGTGGCTTTTGCTTCCCTTCTCATCAAAAAGTAGGCTTGTTAAGAAAAGTTATCAAACAACACTTATATATTCCCAACTGCTAATATGGTGTAATGAAAATGATCTAAGTGCAGTCAATGCTGGAACCTTCAACCGCCACATAAGATAAGGAAATGGAAAATCAAACAACGGCGATAGTAATCTTTGCTTTCTTTGACCCTTTTATCAAAAAATGGTTCTTTGACCCGAATAAGTTGATTGGTGTTGTGGAATGGGGCTGATGCGGCCTCGATCCGTTTAGGGTCGGCTGTCGACCTATCCTAATGGATCGTCTGGGCAGAACGATGCGACACTTCGTCCGTGGTTAGCTATAGATTGGCCTAAGCCGACCTATAATTCTGACCGACCTATGAAAGATCGCTTTCTAGTAAAATGATGTAGGCCTTTATACCTCGTCCTTATCAGATCCAAATTGATCACCGAGCTACATGAACAGGATGATCTATCATAGCCCATTAATGGCCGACCTACAACCATTATTGTTGAAACTGCATCCCCTCCGAATCAAAAAATTTGAATAAAGAGAGAATCTTCTACAATCCCATCTTTCAAGAAGGAAAAAAATCTTCTGAATCAATTTAGGATGACAAACTCGAAAAGTCGTTAGAGTCCGAAATAAATACGACTCCAATTCCTTCCCTATAAATAAAGAGGCTCTGGGACCCTCCAGGTATGCTATTTAATTTGATGCTTTCTCTCCTCATTATTCTTCAGTCTCCTAACTTGAGTATCGGAGGGTCTTTACCAAAGAACACTCCGATGGGGACTTTATTGCAAGTGAATGGGCGAAGTTCCAGCAAAGTTCATCCTTGGTCTCATATTTCTTGGTGGCCAAGCTCCTCTATTCTCATCGGCCGACCTTAAGTCGAAAGATCTAGGAGCAATAATTGGCACTAGAAGGAAGGCCTCGACTGATTTTGAGGTCTAATTTTGAGGAAAGAAAGCACGTCACCGAATATCATGAGAATCCGAAGGAAAACATCAAATGCATCCCAGCATTCTAGTAGTTGGAAGACCTACAATGCTCAGCAGGCTAACACTTCTCTACCACCAATCTAGGATAACCCACCAACGACATCGACGGTCTCATAGGAATAGTATAATGCGCTACTTCATCAGGTGCAAGTACTATCAACTGCCATAAGAGGAATACAATAGACCGACGAGCACTATCCAGTCGAAAAAAATTCAAGTCTGGTCCAGATAAGGTCGAAGGAATGACGCCCCCGAAGTCCAAGGATGGAGGCCAGTCGTCACAGTCGACCTATCGATCCTTTCCATCGAAGATCTGAATACTCGCCCACACCAATTTTTAGAAGTGACTCTACCCCGAGCCATGAGACTCCTCAGCACCGAACCACTCGTGAGGACAACATGGAGAAAAAGCTCAAAGAGATGCAACGATAGCTGGATGCGTTGCGGGAGCTGAGGCAACAAGGAAAGGATTTGGGGTTCAATATCGACCCCCCGTTCACTCAGAAGATTATGGATGAATCTTTATCTCGTTGGTTCAAGATCCCTTAGATGGAGCTTTATGATGGAGTGGTCAATCCTGTAGACCATCTGGATAGCTTCCAAATTCTTATGCATTTACAAGGGGCAACCGACGCGATATTATGTCGAGCTTTTTCTTCAACTTTGAGAAAGATGGCTCGACGAATAAAGAGAAAATCTTTCGCAATCCCATCTTTCAAGAAGGAAAGAAATCTTTCGAATCAATCGGAGGCGACAAACTTAGAAAGCCATTAGAGTCCGAAACAGATACGACTCTAATTCCTCTCTTATAAATAAAGGGGCTCCGATATCCTCCAGATATGCTATTCAATTTGATACTTTCTCTTCTCATTTTCTTCAGTCTCCTAACTTGACCGTCGGAGGGTCTTTACCGGAGAACACTTCGGTGGGGACTTTATTGTAGATGAACGGACGAAGCTCCAATAAAGTTCATCCTCGGTCTCATATTTTTCGATGGCCGAGCTCCTCCATCCTCATCGGCTGACCTCAAGCCGAAAGATCCAGGAGCAATAATTGGGTTGACACGAACAAGCTGACTAGATTGATCCGATCAACCTGTTAGGACTAACTTAAAACCCGGAGTCATAAGAAAATGTTCTGAACAGCTAGTGAATCATTGACTCGGATAGTCGACAATATGTGGAGTCATGGAGGGAATGTGGGGAAGACTGGTTGTTTTTCCAATTTTTGGGTGGGTTGTGGTTGGAGGGAGGCAATAGTGGCTTGAGGTGGCAACTGTAGAGGAGGGGAGTTTCTTTGGCTAGATCTAGCCTATGTAGGGCTGGAAATGGATTAGGCCGGACTGGGCCATATCTTGCATAGACTTGGCTTGAAATTTTTTTCGGACTTTAAGCCAAACTTAAGCCCAAAAATTTTTGCAAAATCTATATCCGAGTCTGACCTAAACCTAATTGGACTAGCCTGCATTATTCATTTAGGTTAAAAACTAGGTTGGCTCAAATGTTTAGCATCTGCCACTATCAACCCCATCTTCAAAAAACCAACTGGCTCGACTCCAACTCAGGAACCCAAGTAGTATTCGAATAATGATGGAGCAATAGCAAGCCACAAATAACACTCAAGGAGGTCATGGCAACAGCGAGCTTGGTGGTGGAGGTGGGCTTCGGTATCATTAGTGAAGGGTATCTCAAGACTCAGGAGGATAGTTGAGCTAAGCTAATTATAACAAAAACGACCATGAAAGAGAGTACAGAGATTGGAAAGAGATCATGGTATCTTAGGGAATGATGAACTAGGGTTGACGATTGGCAACTGACGAATGATGATGATGGATAAGGACGACCTTTGGGGAACATTGACAATCGATGATTAGTGAACAACGATGAGCGATGCTTAGGTTAGACTTTGTAATGACTGACTGGTAATGGAGGTAGAGAGGAAAACTTGAGAACCCTAGGCTTCAAGTTGAGAAAAAGTTATTTTGATTTAGGATTTTATGGGACTCTTTGAGAGAAGAAGAGCCATTTCTACTGATTTTGGTCGAGTTTAACTTAAACAACTAAATCTTGACTAATAGATTAACTTAGGCTAATAGCATATTTGAGCCTGATCTGAAAAGAAAAGAGATTTTATATCTAAAGTCCAAATCTGATCCAATATTATTCGGATCCATCCCATAGCTTGAGCCAAGGTTAGCCCTGCCTTATAGGTTTCAGATCAATCCAAGCCCAATTCCAACTGTGATCCTGTGCCTTGTATCTTGTCTTGTCAAGATCCAACAATGATTGATGAGAGGGCAAGTATTTAAGACTGGCAAAATATGATTCGACCCACTAATCTAACCGACGTTCGATTCGCCATAAATAGATTTGGATTTAAACTAATAAATTTGGATCATAAACAGGTCAGCTCGTTTCACCCATTTAATATTTGGATTGGATTTGAATTTCAGATATCTAACTCATTTAACATCTTTGATATTTAGATTGGATTGAGTTAGATAATCCACCTAACCTGTTTAACTCATTTAAAACTTGTTTAATCCATTTAAAACCTACTTAACTTATTTTTTACCTATTTAATCTAATTTATTTAACTAGTTTAATCTATTAAAAAATTTATTTAATTTTTTTAATATATTTAATCTAATTTGATCCGTTTAATAAATGGATGAAGTAGGTCAGACAGAATTATCTATTTAATAAATAAATTAAATTTAAATTTAAAATTTTAATTTATTTAATAAATATATCAGATTTAAATTAATTTTTTTTTATTTAATCCATGCCGATACGATAAGTATCCAATCTGATATAATTGCCACGCCTACAAGCATTGCTCATGTTTTCTTAGAGATTTGTCTAGGCCCCGAAGAGGAAGCAATTTGATGAAGATGTCGTCTTTTTGATTGGTCGATCGACCCGCGGCTGAACTGGTGCCAGCAAATCAGTTAAAGTTGGCCAACGGGTTCCAGACATTACTGCTTCGTTTCTGCTTGGCTTCTAATTTGGGAATTGGAATCCTGGAAGGCTGTAAGGCAACAAACATTATTAATGATCCCTGGAGAAAATGATTCAGAGGTAAATTCGCCTGGGGATGATCGGACGGCGGCTCAGATCCGGGCGTGTCGTGTTCCGGAACGGGACAGCCGTTTACCTACTCCCACGATAGCGATCCTGAATCCGGTTATTTACCGAAATAACCTTCCCGTCCCCTCCGCCCTAACCTTTTATGTTCCAACGATACCAGTCACCCCATGTTCCACGGCCGTTGCCGGTTTCCCCTCCCATCCTAGTCAACGCAGCGGCAGATCAACGAGCAACGCTTCCTATTATTTCAAACAAAGACCCAAAAATCTACCCACTCCCTCACGTGGCCCGCGAACCACCTCCAGGCCCACAAGCTCGACACGTCATACGGGGATCCGATATTAAGGTTTTCTTAGCATTTATCCGGACCAATAGCACTCATGAATTCAGACCTGCGGGTCCCACACAGATAGGAGAATTGTCCACCATCCGGCTGCCCCGTTCGTTAATCTAACCCCGCCGCGAGACCGTCAGATCCCATCGCTACCGTCCATTCAGTGCATCCAACATACTTGTTTACCCAGGGGGCGGACCTGAACGGGCCCACAGAAAAGTGCGCTGTGATGATGCCCCGGATGAGCCATCAAGGGCAGACAGCTCCCGGCCCTCCTTTCCCTTCTCCCATCGCGTCGCCTTCATCGCCGACTACAAGGCATAGCCGTGGTCGCCGAGGACGGACAAGAGCCTCCAACTCCCACACCTGCCGACCTCTTGCGTGCGCGAGACGCCCTCTCTCTTTAGCTTTCTTTTAATTTCTATATATCTCTCTTCTTCCCTCCCGCCTCCTTTGACCGAGTCCCTGATTCGTTGGCCTATTCGTCTCGGCGACTTGCTCGATCGATTTAATAAAAGTAGACAAAAAAAAGAAAGAACCGCTATAACGAAGAAAGGGAAAAAGAAATCGCCCAAGAAAAGACGGCATCTTATCTCGGCAGCGACTCGAAGGCATCGGAGAAGACGAATCGAAGAGGAGGAAGGGGAGAAACCCAGGATCTGGGAGATTTCTAGGGTTTTCGATGGATTGCTGAGGTTTAGGGTTTTGGAGGAGGAGGAGGGGGCTCTGGTTGGGGGAGAAGATGATGGTGTCACGGGGGCTGTTCGGGTGGTCGCGCCACCA